>WYDI02010441.1:0-150831 GCA_009867235.2 Psittacus erithacus | reverse complement strand
GGAGCGCTTCTGCCCCGCACCGGGGGCTGCTCCGCTGCTATTCTTAGCCCGGGCTCCATCACTGGTGGCTCTGGAGCAATGCTCCGCCGAGCCCGTTTCCTGTTTGCCGCTCTCCCTGCCAGCTCCGCTTCCTACCCGCTGCTCCCAGTGTGGGGCGAGCCGTGCGGGATGAGCCGTGTGCGATGAACCATGCAGGGCGAGCCGTGCGGGATGAGCTGTGTGCGATGAACCATGCAGGGCGAGCCGTGCGGGATGAGCTGTACAGGACGAGATGGGCGGGATGAGCCATGTGGGGCCAGCAGCCCTGGCATGGGCCTCTTCATGGGTGCTGCTGGCAGCACAGCCCCAGCTGTGCGGGAGCTCCCGGCACCCACAGCCTAAGATCTCCTGCATCACTGCCCTCCCTGTAGCTCCCCGAGCACCAAAATGCCCCAAAGAGGAGCTCCCTCCCTGGGCTGTGCGGGCAGCTGGGTCCTGCCATGCTGGGACAAGGCTGTGACTCCGCACTAGCTGCAAAGGGCCTCCTGATGGAGCGGGTTGGCCCTCATGGGATGGGTTCAGCTCCAGTGCCCGGCCCAGAGCCAGAGCCTCAGGTTCCCCATGGCCAAGTGCCAGCCTGGGAGCATCCCCAGTAAACAGGACGTGCCGGGAGCATGGGTGCTCCTGTGCTGATCTGCTGCCGTCATGGAACATTTCATTAACAATCCCTAAATGTGCAGCAATGAATTAAACCCTGGCGGTGAACAACCGCTGCCTGGCAGGCAGAGGAGGACACTGTTGGCAGTGGCTGCTCCTCACAGGGTGGCCGGCGCTAGGTCTGAACCATCAGTGGCCCCAGCGGAGGTGTCCGGAGCTGCTCCATGCCCCAGTGCTCCTCATGCAGCTTTCCCAGGCTCTGGGAGCCAGAAGGGCCTCTTGGTGTGGGGTAGTAGGGGTGGCTCTGGCAGGACCCGGGGGTCTGGGGGCTGTGCATTAAGTGGGGCCGGCTGCGGGGTGTCCCTGTTGCTCAGACACATTTAATTGTGCTCCAGCCCTGGGACTCCTGGTGCCCGCACTGGTCCTGCTGCTCGCAGGCCAGATGCCTGGGAAGGTGGGGTGCTCATTGCTCCCCACTGATGGCGTGGGGCAGCTCCACCGGCGGAGCACGGAGGGTCTCATACCCCTTAGGGCAGAGAAGTGCCCGGTGTCCACCAACCGGTCCCGGTGCTGCTGGGGCCTGGCCGAGCAGCGGGGGCTGCTCCTGCCCGGAGCCACCGAGACCCGTCTCCCTCCCTGCCCCCGGCTGCTAACGGGAGCTGCCGGCCCGTGGTGCGGACCCGGGTGTCGGCAGCGGGGCAGAGCGGCCCCAAGTCCCCGTGTCTCCGGGCTGGCATGTCCCTCCGCCCCCAGCCCGTCCCCGGCGCCGTGAGCCGCCCGCACTCCCCAGAGGAGGTTCCCCAGCCCCCGGGGGGGTGGCCGCTCGCCCGCACCAACATGGAGATGCTCTTCCAGGCGCTATAAAGGGCTCCGGCTCCGGCACCTGCCGCTCCGTCTCTGCCGCGCCGCGCTCCCGCTCCGCACCCAGCGCAGGGGCTGGGGGCCGCGCTCCCCGTCCCGTCTCGCTGACCCGCTGGCTTGTCCCGCAGCAGGGCCGCTGGAGGGGATGGAATATTCCTATGATGAGGACCTGGACGAGCTCTGTCCGGTCTGCGGGGACAAGGTCTCCGGGTACCACTACGGGCTGCTCACCTGCGAGAGCTGCAAGGTAGGAACCGGCCGGGGCGTGCGGGGACCGGGGAGTGCGGGAGCCGGGGAGTGCGGAAACCGGCTCCCTGCGGGGACCGCTGCTCGGGGAAGAGCGGGCTGGGGCCGTGCGGGAAGCGGGGAGGGGGCTCTGCAGGGGCCGGGGCAGCGGGGCCGGCCGCGGGCCGCTCCGCGCCCGTTTTCGTTAGCGGCGGATTCGCGCTTGGCAGCGGGACGGGAGCGCGGCCGCGACGGGAGCCCCGACCGCGGCTGGGGGCGGCGGGAGCACGGCGGGAGCCTCCGTCGGAAGCGGGGCGCGGGGATGGGTTGCCGGGGTGTCGATGCCGGGCTACCGGTACCGGTGCCCGCCGCATCGCCGCCGCCCGCCGCCGCAGGGCTTCTTCAAGCGGACGGTGCAGAACAACAAGCACTACACCTGCACCGAGAACCAGAGCTGCAAAATCGACAAGACCCAGCGCAAGCGCTGCCCCTATTGCCGCTTCCAGAAGTGCCTCACCGTGGGGATGCGCCTGGAAGGTAGGGGCACACCGGGGCTCGCCGGGGCACACGGGGGACGGGGGTTGCGGGGCCGGCGGGCTCTGCGCGGTTCCCCGGCGGCGGTCGCGCTGTCCCCGGCCGCCGCCGCCCGCCCCGCCGCGTCTCCGGGCCGGTGATTCCCGCGGCCGCTTCAATTCCGTTTCCCCCCCCCAAGTTCGAGAAAAATTCGTTTTTCCGCGTCGCCTCCTGCTTTTCCTTCGTTTGTTTTGTTGGGTTTTGGGTTTTTTTCCCGGGGGTTTTGGCTGCTGCGGCTGCAACTTTCCAGGATTTTCTTTGCTGGCAGAACGGTTGGGAAATAGCGTAGAAATTATTGTTTTCCTTAAGCGTAGGGATTGTTGTTAATTTCAGAAGCCGAGACTTAAGGAAAACGTTAAAAGTGATGGGGTTCGCAATAAAACTGCTGCAGAGCCACCACGAATTGCATTCCTCTTCTGGGTGACATTTAGTCGAACGGGTTTCTCGCCTTGGCTCTCGGGGAGTGCAATCACAGCCCCCATGGCCACCACCTCGCTCATGTCAGAAGAGTCGATCCCGATTGAGACATCAGAGTCAGGCCCAGCTATCCCTGAGTTGTGCGTTGTGGTTTCTGCAACATTTAGCATGGGCTAAAAAATACTCTTTGGGGGACAGATCGCTGGCAATGGACTGCAAGAGAAAAGCAGACGCAGAAAGGAGCCCCCAGCCCCAGAGTCAGCTGCACCCCCGCCTCTCAGCCCCTGAAACCGTTTTCGTTTCGTCGCGGACGGAAGTGTTCCGATGCAGCGGTCGGGGCGAGGCCCCTCTCTTGGCCGAGCTCTCTGCACAGGGCTTTGCCCCCCCGGAGCTCAGGGCAGGGTGCGGGTTAATCACAAAGTACTGTGTGTTCTCGCACGGCAGCAGCTCGCTTCCAGGAGCGGGATCAGAGCCTGCGAGCAGAGGCGCAGGAGTAAGACACAACAACATCGAGCTGCAAAATCAGCCCCTGAAAACTCCCGGCGTGGGCCGGCTTCCAGCCCCGTCTCCAAACAGATCCCGGTTTCACTCCTCCCTGGGCTGGAGTTACTGGTGCCCTAAATCAGTCCGTGCATGCTTTGGCAGTTCTGACCAGTGCTGCAGGAGAACTTGGGCACTGGGCAGGGGCTGAGGGCTATGGAGCGGGCAGGGGCAGTGATTGAGGTGACTGGGGAGACAGGCACGGTCTCTGTTTGCCCCTTTTCAGCAGTTTTTGTCTTGTTCAACATGGAGCTCCTTTGATCCCGTGTCCTGGAGGGCAGTGGCGGGGGTGTTGGGCGGCTGCTTTTCCCAAACAGCCTGGTTTTTGTGTGTATTTTCTTGCTGTTAGCTCCTTAGTCGGGTGGATCGCACATTGGAGGGTGATGTTCCTGCGGGACTGATTCTTTTGTGGTGAAAACCAAAGTCCACCTTTCCTTAGTTCCTGGTATTTTTGGGCAGGGAATCTGAGGTGATGTTTTGAAGGTGAGCATCCAGCTCCACGGGACAAAAGCAAGCCTGAGAGGATTAATTTTGGCGATAAAGTGATGACACAGGACC
This sequence comes from Psittacus erithacus, assembly GCA_009867235.2. Classification (NCBI taxonomy): domain Eukaryota; kingdom Metazoa; phylum Chordata; class Aves; order Psittaciformes; family Psittacidae; genus Psittacus; species Psittacus erithacus. Next base: position 147,021 of record WYDI02010441.1, on the reverse strand, counting down.
TTTCAAAGTGCCTGAAGGGATGCTGCAGGGAAGCCTGTCTGGGGAAAGCAGCACAACCCTGACCCAAGCCTGGCTACAGCCCTGGGCACCCCCAAAGCCCCTTTCCTAAGCAGGGAAGGGTGGATGGAGGCAGAGGGGATGGGACAGCAGAGGCAGAGCTGGGTCAGAAGCTCACGTCACCTGGGGCTCTGCATGGGGATGAGGGCTGGGCAGGCAGATGGAGCAGGAAGGGGTGACACAGCGTGGTTGGGGGCCCACTGCTGCTGCTGTGCTCGTGCTGGCTGCCTGCACCCCGGGTGTGTGGCCCTGGAGCTGCCTATGGATGGTTTTATTAGGGGCATGTCGGGGTGCAGGCGCTCCCTGGGTGGTTTCTCTCAGGACGTCTCGCCCCAGAGATAGGGCGCATCGATTGCTTCTCACAGCCAGCAAATAACAAGTGGTTCCCGATCCCAAGTGAGGCACAACGGCTGGAAAAGTGGAGCAAGAGGGAATCACAAGGCCTCTTCTCCCTTTGTACTCTTGCTGGGAGAGGGAAGGAGGTGCGCTAGTGGTTGCCTGTGGGGGATTTGAGAGACAGAACTGTCAGCACCTTTTGCTGTTTGGGGGGGGTAAAGGCATAACCAGTGGGGTCCCTGCCTGAGCGCCCTTCCCAGGGTCATGGGGATCTGGCTTGGGATGGGGTCCCTGGGCACTGCTGGGCCTTGCCTCGAGTGGTGGTGGTAACACATTATGTTCAGTGGGAGATTTGGGCTTCCGGGCTACTCTGGCATTGCTGGGTATGTGTCTGGGGATGCCAGACCTGTGCCAGCTCAGGCAGTGTGACAGGCTGTGCCATGGGGGATCCGGGCTGGGGTGTGCACACATGCTGACTGCCGCCACCTCCCTGTACCCCTCAAGTTAGGAACTGCCCCGGGGCAGCTCTCTGTCACCCCAGGGGCCCACAGCACCCCTCGGCTCAGAGGATGGCTCTGGCTGCCCTCTCCCAGCGAGATGCTGTTTTCATGAATAAAGAATGAGGGAGGAAGCGCGGGGCCGCTCCCCTGGGAGCACATTCCTGCTCGCCCTGGAAATGCTGCTGCTCCCGATGATGCTCCCGCCTTTCCAGCCTGCCGGGGGAGAGTTTGGGAGGTGGCCTGGCTCTCCGGGGCGGGGGACTGGCTGTGCTTCCAGCCGCCGCAGGATAAGTAGGGGAAGGAGAGGCAGAGGTAACAGATGAGCCACAAAAGCAAACCCTGCCTGCTGTCAGCGGGGATGTGAACTAGCGGAGGGGTTTTTCCCTTTGATGCTAAGCCCTGGCACGCTCTCCTCCGTCCCTCTGCACACCCATCCAGCTCCCAGCGAGCTGAGGCTCTTCCAAGGGTGGGCTGCCTCGGGAGCGGTGCGGAGGGATGAACTCGGGCTGCAGAGAAGCACCTGCTCCCTCCCACGCTGACACATTCTTGGGCTTCTTTGGGGTTCAGAGGGAGCATCTGCTTTGCTCCAACCGGGAGATGCGATGGGGCTGCCAGAGTGGGTCTGCCAGTGTCACGGCAGAGCTCCTTGTCTGTATCCTGAATGCAGGGGCCTAAAGGGGCTCTGGGGTCCAGGCTCTGCAGAAACAAGGAAATCCAAGGATGGTCCAGAATTAGGGGCCATGAAAATGAAAGTGGGTGTTGAGCCTCCTCATCTGCTCGGGCTTCAGGCTTCCCCCTTAACTCACAAGGGATGCAAACGACTTTATCCCCCAGCCCATTTTGTAGATAAAGCCAAATGTCTTTTCCTTTCCTGCAATTCCGAGAGGTTCTGGGGGTGGCACCAGCAAGAGCCAAGGCCTGAACCTGCCATGTCACATCCGTGGTGTGTGCGGCTGGGAGCAGCACAGCCTGCCGTTGATTTCTAAGAATGTCTCCCTGGTCCTCCCCAGCCCTTTTTAGCTACCAATCCCCCCCGTCATTTCCTCCATGCTGCGTGGAAGCACTGATCCCCTTCTGAGCAGGTTCACTGCAGCCTCTGCCCTCTCTCTGCCCCCAGCTGTGCGTGCAGATCGGATGCGTGGAGGGAGGAACAAGTTTGGACCCATGTACAAGCGGGACCGTGCCTTAAAGCAGCAGAAGAAAGCTCTGATCCGTGCTAATGGCTTCAAGCTGGAGACTGTGCCTCAGATCATGTCCCCGGTGCAGAACGACTACAGCCTGACCTCCACTATTCACAGCATCCACGCCATGTCCAAGACCTTGCCGCCCAACCCAGCCGCGCTGACACCCATTGACTACGAGCGCAGCCCCTATGGGACACCTTCCCTGGGAATGACTATGCCCAGCCACCCCCCGCTCGCCAGCTACCACTATCCCTCCTTCCCCAACCGCACCATCAAGTCCGAGTATCCGGACCACTACACAAACGTGCACGAGTCCATGCCCACCTACATGTACCCAGAGACCTACCCCAGCAGCTCCCCTCCTGACATTCCCGACATCATCATGAAGCTGCTGCAGCTGGAGCCTGATGAGGCTCAGGTCAAGGCACGGATACTGTCGTGCCTGCAGCAAGAGCAAGGCAAAGGCCGGCATGAGAAGCTCAGCACCTTCGGCCTCATGTGTAAGATGGCTGATCAGACCCTCTTCTCCATCGTGGAGTGGGCACGAAGCTGCATCTTCTTCAAGGAGCTGGAGGTAGGAGCCCAGGCAGAGGTAGGGATGCTGCACTGGGCGGGAGATGGGAGATGGGTAGGATTGGGGCTGAAATGCCATAAGGATGGGATGCTGTGGTGGGCTGCAGATCTCCTGTTGTGTCCCCATCGTGCTCCTGGTTCCCCGCACGGCAGGGCTGGAGGCACCGAAGCCGGTCTGCAATGCCGGAGCAATTCCTGCTGTCACCACGGGGCTAATGATTTCAGATCCATCACGGCGGGGGCAGGTGTGGAAGCAATCGCTGGCAGAGTGACTGCGGTGTCAAGCTCAAGATATAATTGAAAAATGTAACGTTGAGGAATTATAGTTGAGACAATTCTCTCCTCCGCCTTTAGGAGGAAAATCAATGCTGTCAGGTGGGTGCCTATTAGCACCAGGCAGCCGGGGCAGGGCTGGTGGGGCAGGGGACACCACCAAGCCTCCTCTGGAGCCGCTTCTGCTGCCAGCAGCCTGTGAGCGTGCCCACTGGGGATGTGGAGCTGACCCCATCCTGCCAGGCCATCCCCTCTAGCAGATCATTTTCTGTTCATGTCCTGGGCTAAGATCCCAAACTGATGCAAAAATGGGACAGAACATGTTGCCATGTGGCCAAACCCCAGAGAGCCACATCCTGGAAGACCTGGGTGCCTTCCTGGGCTTCCAGCATGAGGCTGTGCTACCTGGCTCTGGCCAAAATCACCTTCCTCCTGCAGTGCTATGGATCTGAGCGTGGCAGAGCCTCATGGCTCAAAATAGCCCCTGGCTGCCAGAACAGTGTCAGGAAATGGCATTGTGGGGGTGGGCTGGGCTCGTTTCAATCATATCAGTGTCCAGCCTGGATTTTGGGAACAGGGTGGTTGTTGTTTTGCAGGAGATATTGTAAACAGTGTAAATTCAGCTCCCGATTGCATTGCTGCGTAGCCTTGTAACTCCATTGTCAGCTTGATTGTGCCACCAAAATAGGCTGTTTCCGTGTGAATCCACATCACTGGGTGCTCCTCTTCCCATGGGGCTCTGGGAGGTGAATGGCACTGCCAGAGGCCTCACCTGGGCAGGACCACTGGCGTCCTGCTGGGAGTGGGACATGTCCTCTATATGCCCAGGACACGGGGTGTAGTGCCGAAGGATGGCACATCCCCATCCACCACTGCCATCCTGGGGTCTTGCCCTTTTTGTCTTTATCCATGCAGTGAGCATGGGGCAGATACCCAGCATCTCACAGGACCAGGGACCACAGGACCCTGTCCAGAGGGAGTGGGAGAAAGCATGGCTGTCACTGGCCTTGGCTCCCTGCCCTGTGCTGGCTCCACAGCACACAGCATAACCAGGCAGGTCCAAGCCCAACCAGCACGGTGCTATGGTGCCCGGGCCCCTCTGTGCTGTGTGCCCCGGGGCATGGTGCCCAGGCTGCTCTCCACCAACCCGTCACAGTGCATCATTCCTGGCACAGGGCAGTAGCTTTCCCTTGGCCCATTGAGAGAAGCGGATGGGCTGCAGAAATAGCTCTGCAGCTCCTGAAACCCCACTGCTGTTGCTGCCCAGCACATAAAAGCAAACAGCTGCTGGGGCGGTAAATGAACTCCTGCTAGTGCAGAGTTTATGGCTTTACCCTAAAGCCTGCTAGCACGGAGTAAAACCGCGATCCCAGAGATCGATGGCCGTCATTCAGGCAGTCCCTGCTGGGTGCTCAGGGCTCCTGGGGGCAAGGGATGCCTATCTATCCCCTGGGAACATCTGTGTGAAAGCAATGGTTTCCATCCCCAGCTGGAAAGGGCTCTTGTTCGAGGCCAGTGCAGGGATCCAGGCTGGAATGGCATTGTGCTGGGATATTGCTCCAGGGCATCACGCCGGGCTGATGCCAAGCAGCGTGGGGATTCAGGGAGGTGATGAGGGGGTTCAGGCAGAGGACCCCATGCACGGTGTCCCCCTGCCTGCCTGAACATTCCCAGAACCCCCATGCTCCTGCTGCAGGGCTGTTCTGCAGACTGCTGGCTTCCCCTATGGGCCTCACAGGGAGCAAAACCTTGGGAGCATGGGGACCCATTGGTTCGTGGCTGGTTAGGATGAGCCTTTGCTCCCTGCCAGAGAGAGCAGGAGCCGGTCCCCTCTGGGGCTGGCAGTTCTGCTTCCTATTCCCATTCGCACACTAGCAGCCCATCGAGGGGCAGTGGCAGACTGGGTGCTTTGCCATCTCCTCCCATGGGGGTGGCCAAAACGACGGGTGCTGGAGAGACACCCCCCTTGGCTCCACCACTGTGCCTGGGGAAGGAGAGGGGGGAGCTGTGCTAATGGCCTCTTGACATCGGCTCACACGCCACGTCCGCCCGCAGGCGCGGGGCAGTCAGATTGAAAACAGATTTAACTTCCCAGATATATCGTTTCATTTAAGGGCCAGTAATTCTGTCAGTCTGCCACTGACAAACGAGGGTCCCCATGCCAATCCGCCGCGGAGACTGATGTCGCGGTGCTCATCTCGTGTCACCAGGCAGAGAATTACGGACTGCACTGGCCTTCGGAGGCAAGACTAATAATGCCGCAAGGCAGAGGGGGATTTGGGGGCCCGCTTGTTTATCGAGGGCCGGCCAGGCAGCCGCGGCGCGAGGCCACGCGGGCGGAGGTGGAAGAGGTCAGCGCTGACGCCCATAAATACGAACTTTAACTGAGTCTAGATGAGATGTGTCAGGACTGGGGGAAGATTTGCAGCATCTCTTCAGGAAGAAAAATATGGGCCGGGGGTGAAATATATTTTGTTGGGTCGTGAGTCTCGGGCAACTTTGTCCTTTCAGATGTAATTTTTTTATGTATGTATGTATGGAGAGAGGCACGGAGAGGGATGTGCTACACACGCTTGCACGCTCATTGTGTCTGGTTCCGGTTTGGTTTATGTGGTGTCTTGCCCAGACTGGTTTATATAGGTGTTAGTGCTGCACATACATATAAATGTCGTGCACGAGGGGTGCAGTGACCTTTAGATTGGGATGAGCAGCCAGGAATGTTAAACAAATTGCCACGGTTTCAGGGCTGGGCTGGTCCCTGCTGCTGATGGAAGGGCACAGTGTGGCTGTGGGGAGGTGGGTTGATGCTGATGCTCTCCTGGGTCTCTTGTGGCCATGGGGCTGGGGCAAGCCACCCTCCCATCCATGGGCAAGCACCAGTGTGTGAGGGGGAGCAACACACACTGAGGGCATCACTGTTCCCATGGACCAAGGGGTTCCTGGGGCTGGGCTGCTCTCCCTTGATTCTCGTTAGAGATCTCAGAGCCACGACAAAGCCTATTTGTAGTCAGTTGCTTCTCTGCCTTTAACATGCGTGGGTCATCTTGACCCCATCTCCTGGCCAACAGCCAGAGCGTTTTTGGCAGATTTAAAATCTCCTTCTGGTCGTGGATGCTGCAGCAATGCTTAGCATCCTGTGCACTGGGGGAAATGTTACAGCTTTCCCTGCGTGCTGGTTAGGGTTAGGGTTAGGGTTAGGGTTAGGGTTAGGGTTAGGGTTAGCTGGCACAGCCCTGCCTTTGCTCCCGGGTGCACATAGAGTCACAATACCCATGCCTTGTCGCAGCCAGTTCCCCACAAAAAGCAGCAGCCTGTGCCACAGCAGTGTGCTCTGCCAGCAGGGAGATGAGATCCTTCTCTAAACATAGCCTTGATGTTTTTTTGCTTTAAGACGCCCATGGTGATGGTATCTGGGCAGTGGGATGAGGACCTTCATTGACCATTAACACCTTGGGCTTGTGTGGGGTTTCAATGCAGGTGGCTAGTGCATAGTAAACCACTTTTTCACTTCTTGGTAGCCAAGGTGATGTGTTCTGCTTGCACCCAACAATTGCCTGAGCTGTGGCTCGGGATGCTGGAATGTGCTGTGTACCTGTGGGGATGGCGCAGTCCCACTCCCTGCACAGGTGGTCCAGAGCATCCCCCACCTCAGGCACCACTGTCTGCCCTTGACCAGCTTTGGAATGCTGAGGATCTGTGGTGATCTGGCCACGTTCTGGGGAGCCCCAACACTCCCAGGGGCTTCCTCTCCTTGTGCCTGTTACAGCAGGTTTAAAACTACACCCGCATGTGGGTCCTGCAGCCCTGCACTCAGGCAGTGCTCTGCACATCCTGCCACCCATGCTTCTGCACACCCTGCTCCCATCCGAACCATGGTCCCAGGCCTTTGGCACAGGGAAGTGCATTTTCCTGTGGGTCACAACAAGGTGCTTTGAGTGGCCGGGTGGCAGGGCAGTGCTCTCCCTGCCTGGGGAGGGTTTTGCTGCCACGTTTTGTGAATGGGTTAAATGCCTGCTTTAGAGAATAATAATAATTAAAATCGCCTCTTAAAGACAGATTGCACCAGGTCCTTGATAAAGCTCTCCATGGAAAAGCCTTGACATTAAAAGAGGAAGATCCTTTGCTTAACTTTTAAAGGCGAAGGTGCATGCATGCCGCCTCGCTGGGAGGATTCATTGACTCTGGGTGGCCGTCCATTAGCAGCCTCTGCTCCTGGGGGACCAGGCTGGTGCTGGGTGCAGGGGAGGTGATCTCCAGTCAGGAGCCAGAGCAGGATGCCCACTGCTGCCCCAGCCCAGGGCATGGGGACACCCTGCTTGGTGCTGGTGCTGGGGCACAGTCAAGGCTGGGTCCCAGCCATATCCCTCCAGTGCCATGGCCACATGGCTCTGGTGCACTGCGATGTTGCCAGGAAAGGCCACAGAGGAGAGGAACAGCCATGCAGGAGCCACGCAGGGCAAAGCGTGCTGCTGTTGGGATGCAGGGGGTGCTCTGCTGCGGGAGCTGAAACCACCTGCAGAGTTTGGGAGAAGCTGATCAGTAATTTTTAACGGAAGAAAAGATTTCAAAATGGTTGAAATGCTCCTTCTGGAAAAGGTGGGGTTTTTAAAGCCATTTTCAAGGCAAAACTTTCAGTCAGTCCCTTCTGGAGCTCGTCCCACTCAGGAATGAGGCACAGGAAGGAGCTTCCAAAACAACACTGCGACTCAGCTGGAGCAGAGGAGCTCGGCACCAGACAGGAGCGTGTGGCTGTGCCGGCAGCATGCTGCCATGCCAGGAGCCCAGGTCCCTGTGAGGGCTGGCTGAGGTTACAGCCATCCACTCACTTTGGAGCAGAGGGCATTCTGAATGCAGAAAATCTCCATTTTGTTTTGATGCAGAATGAGCTTTTCCCCAGTTCTTTGTTCAGTGGCTGAACAGAAACCTCACGGTCTGTGCTGCTGAGCCATGCACCATGGCCCCTTCACTGCTTTGGGCGATGTAGCAGCGAGCCCAACCTTGGCATCCCCATTGCACCCACTGCACCTTGCTGCAGGCAGGTTTCGTGCCGTCGGGCAGGAGCGGGTGCTGCAGTCCTGGCTGCCGACGCTGCCTTCTGTACTGCGTCTCCCTCCCCGTGCTGCTTGTGTCTGCCTCTGACCACCCACCACACTTGAGAGACAAATCCCAGTGGCTCGTGGGGAGTGCTGGGCTCGGAGACCATAAAGCTCTTTCTCATCTGGCTTCTATTCCTTTTGCAATCTCCCAGCACTGGTTTATTGCAGCCTCTTCAGCAAAACGAGGGTATTATCCAGCCCTGTGATACTGCATCTGTCTTCCTTCTATTAAAGGCAGCGAGCACAATGGCACTGCAGAGCTCGTCTGCTGGCGCTGAATTTGCTCTGCAGGGAAGTGTTACTGACAACCCCTACACCAACCTTGTAGAAGAAGGGGGTTCCAAGCAGAGGTGGGGTTCAGCTCTTTGCAGAAAAGAGTTGGGGTCCTGCAAAGAGCATTGCTGAAGCTGGTGGGTCCTGGAGGGGTGGTAGGGAAGGCAGCTGAAGGGCTTGCCTCCTGCCTGCTCCCCAAGCTGGGAATGGCATTGTGCCTCATGTTGCATCCTGGGTTGATCCTCTTACCGCAGGTAATGCAGGCATTTCTTTGAAAGCAGAGCCGTGTACGTATATGCCTGTGCCTGCACGTTCACACCAGCACACATGCAGATGTCAACATGATCACATAGGTGGTTGTGTGGGCAGGGGTTGACCTGGCAGCCACAGGGCGCAGCGATGCTCCATGGCTGGCGGCTCCCCCGTGGTGCTGAACTGAGGCCACTCGGTGCCCCCTCGTCCCAAACCTTCCATCCTGGGCAGGGAGGTGAGGATGGATGCTGGCTTCTTTCATTTTAAAGTGTCCAGAGGGGTTTCCCAGAGACACAGGGACTTTGTGCAGCAGCCCAGGGATTTGGCCAGCACTCCTTTTGTTAAAGATTTGTGTGTGGTTCAGGGAGGTTGTGCCTGATAGGGGAAAACCCATGCTGATAACAGCCAGCAAGTGCCACCAAAACACACTGAGCTGCCCATCTGCTCTCCTCCAGACCAGAGTGCAGCTCAGTGCTGTGTGAGAACAGTGTGAGGCATACTTGGGATGTGAGCCTAAAGGTGTAACCTGGCTGCAGGGTGCTGGTGGTTGTGATCCTCACTATAGACACTAAAGAGTGCTGTGGGCATCAGCCTTGCTTCTCTCCTGCCACCCACCGTGGAGGCGGGGGGTTGGAGGTGATGCATGGGATACTGGTAGTGAGATGATGTTTCATTAATCAGATGCAGTATCTCTTTGGCTAGAAGCTTTTTCACAGTTAAACTGCAATTTTGATTTATAAATGTGATGCCTCCTGCACTGTCTATGATGGGGTGGCAAGCAAATGCATGCACAAAGCAAACCTGGGGCTAGACAAGTCTCTGTAGGTCAGGTCACCTGGGGGCCTTAGGAGGAGGTTTGTCACATCTCCAAGACATCATGTTGATGCTGTATCCATGCCAAGACATTCCTGGTGACAGAAAGCCTCGTCCACTCTGCTTCATGTAACTCACTGATGACTGGGCTCGCTGCTCTACTCCTGGCCACTTGAAAATAAGTTGTTTTTTTCACACTGATGCCAGTCTGCTTAAAAATCCCCTTCTGCTGTGCTCACGGTGAGACTCAGATGGGTGCATGTCCTGCCCAGGTCCAGTGCTAATGTGGCAGCGTGCCATAGCGACTGATGGTGTGAGTTTGAGCCATTGCTGCCACAGAGCTGGCCAGAGGGAGCTGAACCTTGAATGCAGAGCTGGGGTGCCAGGGGGGTGGTGTAGGAACAGCCTGGCAACTAGGAACAAGCTTATACAGACACAGCCCCTGCTGCTGCCATCGCCGTGCCCTGGTGCGATGGTGTCACTGGTGCTGCTCTGGATGTGTTTCAGGTTGGTGACCAGATGAAGCTGCTGCAGAACTGCTGGAGCGAGCTGCTGGTGTTTGACCATGTCTTCCGGCAGCTGCAGCACGGCAAGGAGCACAGCCTGCTGCTGGTCACCGGGCAGGAGGTGAGCGGTGGCTCGCAGAGACCGCAGTGGCTGCTGCATGGGGATGGCAGGGGATGAGTGGTGGGGCTGGATGGGGGTGCAGGGTGACTTTTGTCTTACTTCTGGCCGAGTCTGGCCAGCCTGGTGCAGGGCAGACCCCATCCCATCATATCCCATCCCATCCCATCCCATCCCATCCCGTCCCGTCCCGTCCCGTCCCGTCCCATCCCATCCCATCCCATCCCATCTCATCCCATTCTGTCTCATCCTGCCATCCGGCTCCTGGTTCTGGACAAAACTGTTTCTCGTGGACAGATTAACAGTGACACCCATACTTGCAGAGGCAGGATGTGGGAAGGGGCTCCTTCCCTCCTTGCCGCAGTTTTTGGAGTTGTGGGTGCCTGCAATGACAGCACCATGCAAAGGATCCCTCTGTTGTTCCTGTTGTGCCCATCAGCCTGATGCCCGTCTTGGGATGGTGCTCAGCTCCTGCCCAGCATGGGGTCCCCTGTAGTGTGTTTTGGGGGGCTGGTGACCATGGCTTACCATCCCTGTCCCTGCAGGTGGACGTGTCGACCATTTCAGCCCAGGCCGGCTCTGTCCTGAACACCCTGATGCTGCGGACACAGGACCTCATCCTGCACTTGCACTCACTTCAAGTGGACCGGCAGGAGTACGTCTGCCTCAAGTTCCTCATCCTCTTCAGCCTTGGTGAGTGCTGCTGCAGGGGCACCGGGGTGCGGGGTGGCTGCACTCAGACGCCGTGGCCATGCTGCTGAGGGGGTTTTGAGGGGTGGGAGTGAAGCCGGAGGGAGCACACACAGCCCAGGGTCTGGTGATGCCACTGGCTGCAAGGATGGGCGATTAAGGGGCTTTTAATGAGGAGGCAGGAGCCAGGGCTGGGACCTGCCAGCAGCCTCACCTCACCACGGGGTCCAAAACATCCCTGCTGCTGCTCTGTCTCCATCCATGGGGGATGGATGTTGCTGCCCCGTTGACTGAGCAGTCTTACTTGCCCATCTCAGCTGGCAGGGAAGCAACCGGCTGATAGGGCTGCAGCAAAACAGATGTGTTGACAGAGGCAGCAGCCCTATCTCCTGGGATTTGCGTCACTGAACTCGTGCCACCGCGCTGGGCAGGGGCTGCCTGCGCTCCTGATTAGGCTCATCCCGGAGCCTGCGGTCGGGCTAAGGCGGCAGGTTCACAAGGTGCCGCCTCACCTAGACAAAACACACAGGAGCTGCTGCTCCCTCAACATCCCTGTGGATGCACAGCGGCTCTGCCCCACTCCCACCCTGCGCTTCCCCATGCACCACAGTCAGGGATGCAGCTCCTTGCCCTGCAGACATCACCCCAAGGCAGGTATGCCCATCAGCATCCCATCAGAGCAATCTGAGCCCTTAGTGAGGCTATGTGGCTGTGGGTGGTGCTGAGCACCACGGGGACCCCAGGGTGCTGGCTGCCTTCGTTACTGATGTTGACTTGTTCGCCTCAGCCCCATCCTGTTGAAAGGTCTGACCTCCTCACACAAGGATAGTGGTGTGGCCTTCCAGGAGCTCATCTGGCTGCCGTGCTCCTGGATCACACTTCTCCCACTGCAGCTACTTCACTTCCTATACTTGCTGCTAATTGAATGCACCCAGAGAGGGCAGGCATTTCCCTAGGAAAGCCTCTACTTGGGTCCCTGCAGCAGCTGGACATTAGTGCTGAGCTGGGTCCATGCAACTTGAGGTAATCCTGTTGCCATCCTCATCTCAGCCCATTCCTGACCCTTTCCCAGTGCCTCAGTCTGTGCTTGCATTTCTGCATCTGTGGAGTCTCATCTTGGGTGAGAGGGCTTCTGCCAGTGCCTCTGTTTCATTGCCAAGTGCAGCAGGCCACGAGCTGCTCTCTGTGCTGAATGGACACTGCTGTGTGTTTTGGTAGTTTGTGCTAGTTTGCATTTCTGTATGTCAGCATCGCTGAGGAGCCAGCCTGCTCCAGGAGCAGCACCACCACTGGGTTAATGGGTTAAGGAGCAGTGGGAATGGGAATCCACTCCCCCATCCCTGGGGCCCTATCAGGTCTGAATGATCCTCTAGTTTGACTCGGTTTTGCTGTGGGTATGAGGCTGTGCTGCCTCCATCCTGCACCTGCAGCATCTCCTCCTGCAGCTTTCTCTTCCTCTAGAGCTGTTTTGAAATCCAGAGACATTAGGTACAATAATTTGCTGTTCAAACAGTGATAAGGTGGAGCACAAACAGTTCCTAAGCTGGGAAATAAAGGAGCCAGTGGGGCTCAGCACTGCAAGGGCCAGTCCCCTTGCTGTCTGCAAGCACAGCGCAGCATGGTACAGCACAGCAAGCAGAAGCAGCATCCTCCCAGAGCACGGGCTGCTGTGCCGATCACTTCCCTGGAGCTGTGGCTTTCAGAGGGAACGTGGAATCAAAGAGCTGTATTTTCCCATGCATCATTTTGCCCCAAATCCAACTTTTTCTCTCTATATTGCAGAGCTCACTTGGAGTAATTTGCCCTTCGCAGGCTCAGCTGTAGAGGATGGGATTGTGTATTATGTACAGGATGTAATTGCCTTTAACAAGAGAATTTCCACATTTACCACTCTGCCACAGCACAGTCAAAGCCAAGCCCCACTCACAAGAGCTGCCATTTGAGTTCTAAATAGATTTCTCTCCTGAGCAGGTAAAGAGATTTAATTAAAATTAGGGCTTCTCAAAATAGCAATATTTATGAGGATGGCACAGGTTAGCTTTGTTCTACAGAAGGGCTTAATAGAGCCTTAATGGATTGACCTATCATTCGATTTCATGACTTACATTCATGAAGCAGCTACTCTTGGGGAGGGGAGGAAGAGAGGCTTTTATAGCCCACATTCCCTTAAGCGTTTGCAATTTATCAGCAGCTTCTCCCAAACAAAAGGAGCTGTGAATAGGAAGAACACTTGAGGGCATAGAAATAATCCCAGGCATATCTGTATGTGTGATGGGAGGCTTTGTCACAGGACAGTCTTTGCAACTGCTGCAGTGTCTCTAAATGAAGTGAGTCAATGTTATTTGGACAACATTCTTTATTCCTTGCAGGAATGAAAAGATTATTCAAATATTCAATTAAACAGTGAATAGGGTCTTTCAGAGAACCAGGTGAGTTCATCCAGTAGAACTAGCTATTGTTGAGCCAACTCAGGGGATAGAGTCGACATTTATCAATATAACTTCTTTTTTTTTTTAATGTCATGCACAATAACCTTATGCAGATAAAGAGATTTCATAACAACAGCCCGGGTAGAAGGGAGACAATAGGAGCAAATGTGCCAAAGGACTGAAAAGGGAAGGGTGATCTGATAAAGTGCATCTTGGCATGACCTGCAGTGCTTTGTGCCCATGCCGTGCAGCACCCAATCCGCAGGGCAGCCTGGCTGTGGGCATGGCTAGAGGCTATGTACCCCCAGAGCTCCCTCAGCTGCACCTCTGCTCTCTGGGCTCTGCCTGAGCATCAGCCAGAGGCTCCCGGCTTCACAGGGCTGGAACAGTGTTAGGTGCCGTGGCCAGCCCAAAGCAGTTCTCAGGTAATGTGAGGAGGCCGCAGACACCTCCACCCATGGGTACGGGGTCCCATCTGCTCCCTCCTGCTCAGGCATCTCCATCACCAACATTGCAGTTTGTCCTCCTCAAAGCTGCTGAGCTGTCTGGGTACAGCCATGCTCAGTTCCCTGCTTTTTGGGGATGAAAACCAGAAATAAACCCCAAACTCCCTATCGCCTTGGCCAGAACCATGCCCAGATTTCCCTGTTCCCAGTCTGTCAATACAGACCTGAGTTTCGCATCAGTGGCTGCTGGACATGGGCAGCAGAGTTGGCAGCCCCATTACCAAGCACAGTGCTGCTGGGCAGCTCCGTACAGTAAATCTATTAATTCCATTTGCCCCAAATGAGCTCGGTGCTGGCGTTTGCAGAGTTCTCCTGTGGGTGGGCACAAGGTGTCATTGCTCTCTGTGGCTGTAGCTGGCTGATGGGCCAATGCACAGCACTGTTTCTCTAGAGCCACTGAAATTTGTGTGCAGGGCCAGTTTAACATATTGTACAGATTAAATATCAGTGCGTCCTTCATGGCCACCCTAGCAGTGAGGCAGCATCCATGGAGAGCAGACCCCAGCTCAGGTTGCCCCAAAAGCTTGGAGGAACCCCAGCCCACCAGCCTGGGTTGTCCCTGCAGTCACCCTCTGCTGTGGCTGCCAGTTGGAGAGAGGTTATAGACCAGTGGTCCCCAGGGACAATCTGCTGCCATTGGGCTGTCGTGGCCTCTTGACTGCCAGACCCTGCCTGCACCTTGGTGCTGCTGCCTGATGCACTGCTTCCCACCCTCCAGCAGCAACGCTGGCAGCGACACTGGGGGGAGCTGCTGTGACCCTGGCAGAGGATTAGGGTTTCCAGGCTGATGAGCCTGGTTGCCACATCAGAAAGCCCAAGTTTATTGGGGAATTAATTCAGCCACTTCATCGACCTTCAGGAATTAAAAGGGGCTGATGGCAACAGCTCCCTGTGTGTGGTACAGCTGGTAACATGTTTTGGCTTTGCTGCCTCCTGGGTGGTGAGGGAGTGGGACACAGGCCTTCCTGCTGCCTGGGGGATTGGGCATCCATCTTCAGCATCAGGGGAGATGCAAGAGGAAGGGAATGTATGGGGAGCCTATGGCCTGGCAGAAACAGGGCATGGGACCTCTCCTGCACTGTGTTTTTGTGCATGAGGGGTATTGATGCAAGAGTGTAGGTCCCTCCTGGTACGCCCAGCGCACTGGCTGGGGCAGACGCATGGATTTGGCACCACTTCACCATCATTCTCCTCCTTTGCAGATGTGAAGTACCTGGAGAACCACATGCTGGCTAAGGATGCTCAGGAGAAGGCCAACGCAGCGCTGCTGGAGTACACCCTGTGCCACTATCCCCACGCCACAGACAAGTTCCGCCAGCTGCTGCTGCGGCTCTCTGAGGTCCGGGCGCTGAGCATGCAGGCAGAGGAGTACCTTTACCACAAGCACCTCAGCGGGGAGGTGCCCTGCAACAACCTCCTCATTGAGATGCTGCACGCCAAGAGGACTTGAGTGCAGCTGCCAGCACTGACCTGGTAGAGCCCCGGTGCTGCCAGTGGCATGGCCAGGGCAGGACTCATGCCTGGGGCTGGCGGGCCGGTGCCGCCTCTCCACCCCGCCTTCTCAGTGATGCTGTTTAACCTGTGCTATTGGAAAAGTCCCAGATGGTTTATTTTAATACACAGCAAGGACAGTTGATGGCTCTGGGGCCGCAGGCTCAGCTGCCGGACTGTCCCATTGGCAGCTGCCGCCTGGCTCCTCTGCACACGCATTGCCTGACCTGTTGCCTACCCAACCCATCTTTGTAGTGCAATGGAAGGGTAAAGCCTGTTCTGGCTTTTCTCCTATTTATGCTCCTCTCCTGCTCTTCTTACACCACTGCCATCCCTCCCTTAACCCTGCCCCATGTCTCAGGGTCCCTCGTGCACAGGGCAGGGGAGAGGTGAGGTGAACTTCCCCAGGGTTGTGGTTTTGCAGTGGTTGGGGTGTCCTTAGGCACTGCTGTAGAGACAGAGGATTTCTGCAGGAGCAAAGCAGAATGCCATGGCTGGGGCTGGAGATGTCAGCCCCACGCAGCCATACCAGCACCCTAAGGTGCACATGCTGATGTGCCTGGTCCTCACTCCGCACAGTGCTGATGCCTGCTCTGCATCCTGCCATTGTTCTGGCTGAGCAAAGGCAGGCAGGAACAGGCAGCGCTGAGCCCTTGGCAGAGATTTGTTTCCTCTGTGCTTGCCGGTGCTGCATGTAGCAGCCGTGGCTTTGCAGCCCGTGGCAGCAGCAGAGCCCACGTGTGTCCATGGTCAGCACATCTCTGGGATGTCACAGCTTTGCTGCAGAGGCTCTAAGAGATTCAGTACTGGGAGCAGGGGACCATCCTCAGAAGTCTCTGGGCCCATGGCCCTGCTGCTGTGCCCTTGGTGCCAGCACAGTGACCACAGAGCAGGAACGCTTTGCAGGTCACAGTGTCCAGGCAGCAGCAGCACTGTGAACCGAGCTGGTTCCCGAAGCATGAGGATGAAGCAGCCTTGGGACGGTGTCCCCGAGACAGACCCTGTTCCCTTCCTGTCCACAGATGCTGTCAGAGCAGCCAGGCAGGAGAGAGGTGCAGGGTCCAGCAGCGCATCCAGGCTGCAGACAGACCAGAGCTGCCCTACACCAGCATGTGCAGCCCCTTCCTGCATTTACCTACCCCAGTGTGTGGGTAAGGAGTCATAACAATTGTCCTGTGCTTTGTGCTGGGCCGGGTTGAGCCCCAAGACTCCCCGTGTCCCCAGGTGACAGCAAAAGCTGAGCCAAAGCCACAGGCAAAGAGCTATCAGTTCTTCTCCCATCATGGGATGGGAGCTCACAGACACGACTGGCTGCAGCCCCCCGAGCTGGGACGTGTCAGACCTCGCTGCTGCTTGCTCTTGGCCTCAGCCATGCTCTCCTCCCCTCCCACCTCACTCCAGGCAGACCATCACGGTCCCCTCAGCTGGGTTCCTCCTGCGTGGCTGGGCTTGGTTCAGGTTTGCTTTCCACAGTGGGTATCTGCTCCTCGTTTGAAGGGAGCTGTCACCCGCAGTGGCTCTGCGCAGAGCCAGTGCCTTGAGGAGCTGCAGATGCTGTGCCAGGAGCTGTGCGGTTTATGGAAGCTTGTTAGGTGCAGAAGAGCATGTTTGTCTCCGCTTTTCAACATGTTTGTGCATTTTCCTCCTGAAGTCTGTGGTTCGGTTTCACCTTCTTTTTGTGAACTAAAAAAGAACTGGAGAAAATGGTTTGGGAGGTAAAAGATGTTTTATTTTCAGAAAATGAAGTGTCCTTAAGTGTCTCTCTCTCTCTCTCTCTGTCTCTCACATCCTTTTCTCCCTCTTATCCCTCCCCTTCCCCACTCCCCACCCTTCCTGTCCAGGCAGGAGGTTAACAACTTCCTTGTCAGGAGCAAACCACTATAATAAATTTTGCAGTTCATTTAAAAAGGCAGATTTGGTGGCTTTTGCCTGTTCTTCTAACCCTCCTTGTCGGTGCCAGCCTTCTCTCCTGGCTCCCCAAGGACAGGCAGGATGTCCTGCCTGGCATCCCTGTAGGAAAGCAATGCTTGACTACCACGCACAGTGGGTGCCCATGGGTCTCTCCTGGGTTGCTGCCTGCCTTCAGAGAGACCAGGACCCTACTGCTGCTGTGGTGTGATTCAAGGCATTGGTGACTCAAGATCTGGTTCAAAGTGCTGCTGGCATTGTTATAGTGACTCTGAGTGTGTTTTGCAAGCAAGCTCACAAACAGCAATTAGTTTAGGCTTAGGATTTGCCATATTGCCCTTGGTGGTCATTGTGGCTGAGAGCCCCCAGTGTGCCGTGCACTGTGGCAGGGAGCAAACCCACAGCTAAGTGCAGCAATAGCTCTGATGACTTGCCTGTAAGATTGCAAATGCTGGGAAGTGCCCTTCGCCCTGGGTCTCCCCCATCCCAGAGGCTGGAGGTTCTGCTTGGCTGGCTCTGATAACCACAGTGATGGTCTGCACTCACACCTCACTCTCCTGAGCAGCACAGGGCTGCTGGAGGGCTACAGTTCTCAACAGCACATGAATACAACATGGGCCAGCACATGCCCTGCTGAGACTAGGGAATGCAGTGCAATGCAGGAGACAGCATGTGGAAGCTTGCAGTGCCCTGGTCCCCTGCCCTCCACTGCATTCGGCTGTGTAAAGGCACTGCTGAACACGAACTCATTCCATGGATACACTGCAACAAGGAGAGAAGGTTGCCTTTAAAATCAGCATTTACTGACATCATCATCAGCAAAAACCTCAACACGTTTTATGTGCTCTAAACACTAGTCGGATGCTAAGAACAGAGGGAGAGAAAACATAACCCCAGCTAGAGAGGGGCTACGCCAGCTGGGTGGGAGCCCCAGGAAGAACAGGGAGAGGATTTTTGTCCTAAACAGCAGAAGATTCTATAGAAGTCAGCTGGTTTGGAAAAGACTTGAAGCCAGCTGCTGTCTTCCTTAGTGCATGTGCTTCCTACATAGCCCGGTCCCCAGCCCTTCCACAGCAGAGCAGTGTGATGGGCTGGCAGCAGGGCCAGAGAAGGCAGCAGTCCTCACTGGCATGGAAGCATGCGCATGGCTGCCACGAGCATCCTTGAGCAGTAGATAAAGCCCTGTGAGACTCCAGCTGCCCCAGTCCTGCCCTGGTTTTGTCCACACATGCTGCTAGGAAGAAACGCAGGGCTAACACCTCTGCCTGGGCTGGGCCAGCCCTCTGCATGGAAGCCATATCCTCCGACCTGCCATCCTCCTGGCTGCTGGAAGAGCCTCGGTGTGCTGGGCCCATCACCTGGAAACTTCTCAGAAACCTAAAGCAAAAGAGAGATGGTCTCAGCTGTGTTGGTAGGGAGGGAAGGGCAGGGGTCCTTCCCTTTCCCGAAGGACTCCTGCGGAAAAGCACAGCCCAAACCTGCCATGGGATGGAGTGGTGGGTGGAGGCAGCCACAGGTTTGGCACTGGTGGCTCTGCCATCCCATGGACCCCTCTACCCATTTAGGGGTCTCTGAAATATGGTCCTTACATCAGGGAGCCAAAACAGCCTCTGTGCATGGGGCTGTGGCTCTAAAGAGAAACCTCTTCTTTCCCTGCTCAGTAACTAGCCCACTGTGCACAGCTCCAAGCTCTGAGAATGCTGGAGAATGAGGTTTAAATGGGATTTAATGAAAATACCAGTGCTATCATGACGGACAGCACTGATGCCCTCCTTCTACCAGGGCATAAGGTACCTTCTGCCTGTTGGGAAGGACCATGGCATGGATGGCAGCAGCCATCCCATGGCAGCAGAGTCTGGTGGGATCAGCATATGGGGGGTCTGCATTTCTCCAAGTGCCCACAACACTCAGGTGCTTTACTGGCTTTGAATCCCAAAGACTCATAATTTCCCTATTATTTTAAACCCAATCTTATTTAACCTGGTATGGCAAGAGTTGCAGAATTACTCAATATTGATCAGAGAAAGGGCGGGCCATGGAGACAAGATCCATGTTGCTACGTGTGGCTTAGCAACATATAAATGTATTCAAACAGAATAATGAAATTATCGTGGGGAAACAAAGCAGCCATCACTTGAAGAGATGGAGGATGTGGAGGCCTCTTGGAGCTCTTGTTTGCCAAGACAAGGAAGACAGTACTTATTGTTTGTGCAAATATGTGAACCCCCCTGGCCATCCCCTGCTTACATAAAGGGTGTAATGAATCCGGGCAGTGGCTAGCTGCCGTGTGCAGCTTTGTACAGCTGGGCTGGAGCTCATTACTGCTGAAACGTGTGGCCTCTCTGAGTGAATTGAGTCCTTGCGGGGGGAGCCCCAACATTGGGGGTGGGGATGTGGGGAAGGAGCCTGTGCCTGCCTCCTTCCACAGCCACCCTGCCCAACTCCTCATTCCTGTGGGTCTGAAACTGGCCCTGTATTTACCTGGATTTTATTTGCCTTCATCCTCACATATGCTAACATGCCACTGGGAGCTCGCCCACCTCCCTCCAGGGAATTGTTGCTGCCTCTTGCACTTGGAGCCAGCATGATGCCTATGGCTCTCACAAGAGCATGGCTGAGGTGGATCCCATCCCAGAACCAGCACAGCTTTCCTGGGAGACTGTGAGCAAGCCATCTAAACCCTGAACCTCCCACCAGTGGCCAGGGTCCAGCACTCCCACTGCCCACCAGTTCTCCCTGCTGGACTGCAGAGCAGGGCTCCTCCTGGGTTTTTGCATCAGCTCCTGCTGCTGGTACATCACAATACTCATTAAAGCTGGCTGGAAATATTCAGATAAAGATACTGGGGGCAAACTACATCCCTTTTCATGACATTACTTGAGAGAAAACAAATAGAAGAGAAGCGGTGTCCGTGTTGCAATGATTTGTCTCTTGTTCACCATCAAGCACACAGGTTTATGGTTTGCTTCCCCTGGCAGCTGTTATCCCCAACAGCTACACAGCACTTGGCTCTGTTGAACAAGCTGTGAAGATGGAAGCCTGTGCAATGCTGAGCTGCCCTGGGGTCTTCCAGGCATTACTACAGCTGGGCATTACTGCCTTTCGTTATCTCTTTTAATGGCTGGAAGCACTTGTCTTTGAGCCAGGTGCCTTGGAGCAGCACAGCACAGCAAGCACCAGCGCTGTGCTGCACGCCAGCTTGCACATACACAAGTGTGCAGAGGAGTGCTCTTCTGGTTCAGGATCTTCTCGTTCACCCCAGGCTGAAGGACTGCCCAACCAAGGGCTCCCTTGCCCTAGGGCGTGCGAGGAGCTGCTCTCGGGGCGCGCAGAGAGGGTGCCTGTGCACAGCACTGCCCCGCACCTCCGCCTGCTTATGGCCCTTGTGCATAAGTCAGTGTCTGAGGAGCCAGGCACTGAGCCCAGCTCGGCTTTCCCACCATCTTCTGGGCAAAACCAGGCCTTTAAAAGCAATCTGAGGTCTTACCTGAGAAAACAAAACCAAACTAAACAACCCACCTCTTTGCACAGCTGGAGTTTAATTACAGATATGACTAGGTGAAAATATGCAGGAGCAGGTAAGAGTGTGGGGGTACAGAGCACAAACGCATGTGCTGGGTGTAGGTCTTGCTGCCTCTGAGACCCCGCTCCTATGCCTGAAATGCCGCAGCACATTTACTCCTGGATGCCACCGTTTCTGCCTTGCTCATGTGTCCACTGCAGGGAGGAAAGCTGCAATGCTTCAGGGTGGCATCGTCTCGAAAATAGTCTAAGCATGCCCTGCTTAGACACTTAATGCGGAGCAAAATCAGAAACCTGCTAATGCACTGCTGCCTTTGACAAAAGAGAATGTAACAATGCAGGAAAAAATTCTATCAATCCATCCCCAGTGCTTCTTCCCTGCGCTATCTGCTTGAGTGATCCCATCCAGAGACTGCTCTGAGAGTGCTGGAAGTACTCAGCCATGGTTGGTAAAAACATATAAAGCTAAATACGCTACAGCCGTGGCCTGGAGGGACTGATGACTTGCCCAAAGCCAAACAGGGAAGCCAGGCAGGTAACAGGGAGCTGAGGTTTGCCAGCCTCTCCCCAGCACTCAGGTCTGGAGCTTAGGAGGGATTTCTGATTTTAATTCTACCCACCTCCATGGTGACATTGGCCTTTCTACAACCTGAAACAGAAGAAGCTAAATGGCTACTTTTAAGCTCATAAATCCAACCCTGTCTAAACACCCCACCTTCCCAGGCACTTCTAACACCCACCAGCTCTTTGTGCAGCAGCTGTTGGGCTAAAATACCCTGTAGCAGCAAAGAGCTGTTGCCATCCCTGAAAGCAGCCCAGGTCTTTCTGGGGAGAAGCCAGACAACTGCCCTGAGACAGGCACCCTCTGTTGAGCCAATGCTGCCGGGGCTTCCATACCCCTCCTCTTCCTCATCTGGCTTGGCCAGGACTGCACCCACCAAGTCAGTTTGGAAATAAAAGCAACCACAGAAACCACAGCTCACAAAAATGAAAGAAAAGGATGTAGGCAAATGTTACCTGAGGATTTGAACGCTGTCAGCTCTACAGCCTGAAAGAGGGGAGAACTTCTGTTAGCAGAAGGTACAGATCTGATTGCTTGGCTGCTGGTAACCTCCCATCACACTCCCAGGATCAGACAGGGCTCCCACAGCACCCAGCTTCTGCATCACACTCTCCCTGCCACTGAGCCACTGCACAAGCTGGGAACTGGAGCCTTCATCCCAGCCCCCAGGGGACAAGCACTGTGCAGGGTGCCCCTGAACACAGCTGGACACCATGCTGGAGACCACTGGAAAATCCAGGAAAAAGAGGAAAGAGAACTTTCTCCCCCCATTCTGTGGTGGAAGGAGAGCACCCAAGGCTGCACCATACTAATAACCATCATTAACGGTTAAGTGAGGCGTGAAATTCCTGCTGCCGGCCCAGCAGCAATAAATATCACCAAACAACATTTAAAAACCTGAAACACAAGAACATCTTGTCTGTGTTTGTATCTTCACTGGCTCTGTGTTTTGTCATTTTGAGTGTTTTCAAACGTTTTTAAGTAGCATCTTCTCTTCATCCAAACTATTGTGCAGCTGCCAGTGACATTCTTAATTCACAGCTCCTCCAGCAAGTGCCATGACTCATTTAGCCAGGGAGCAGGAAAAGCAGCAGACTTAAACAAGGAACGGCACAGAAAGCAGCACCTATCCAGGGGAGGGTAGCACCACCCAGGGCCTTTTGCTGCATCCACATGAGTTAGAAAGAAAACAAGTACATTAAAAATGCAATGCTCAAGCAGCAAAGACACAGCAAATACCTTGGTGACCCTCACATGGGGAAAGTGCTTTCTATCTTTACCTGCTAGAAAATGCCAAGGCCTCAGCATTTAGGAGATCTGCTGCCTCCTAATGCTTTCTACCTTAGGAAACTCAGGCCCCATGGCTAATCCCTTTGGCCCACGTCTCCTATCTGGTGCCAGGAGCTTAACCCTGCTCCCAGTTTACACAGCCACCACCTGGCTGGCTGAGAAAAGCATCACCTGTGACAAATTGTGGTTGGTGTTCAGCACCAGGGTGGAACAGCAAAACCAGAATATAAATCATGAGAGATTAAAATATGGATTTTATTGAGTGGCTTCAAAACGATATGCCAGCGATAGAAGTATTATCTACTGGATAAATAAGAGCTGTCTATGTGACACAGGCTTTCAAAGGATAAATATTAGAGAGGGAGAGAGATCCTTCAGTGAGAGACTCATATGAAAGTAGTGCTGGATATTATTCTGAGGAAATTACAGCACTTGTATGTCAAGTGCACAGGGACTGATGATCATTTTAATAGTGGGAGATGGAAGTGGTATCACAGTAGTCAAATCTAATTTGTTCCCTGCTTTAGGCCATACCTCACTGAGCTTTATTTACACCACTCTCCTGAAGGCAGCACAACCCAGCCTGCTGCCCCTGGACGGATGTGACTTGCCCACTGCAGGGACAGCAAGCCTCTGCTGCCCAGTTTTAATTTGCTGTCCCTGGGGAAAGTCTCCTGCCTTGATCTGTACCAGCCTCTGCTTGGTGCTTTACTGGCTCAAATTCATTGGCTCCTTCTGTTCATCTATGTCCCTGCCACAATCACCCTCCTGGCATGGCAGCAGAGCTGGTTCCCCATCATCTCAGGGGTGAGGTCTTGTCTTGGACATTGGCTGTTCTGGGGCCTACTCCTCCTCTGCTTCCTACAAAACACGTGCTCTTCCCTATTGCCTGCCCCTGCCCCAGCTCATGCAATTGCCTCCAGCACCATCACAGCACAGCCAAGGCAGGTCACTGGCTAGGAGCTCCTGCCCACCAGCCCACCTTGCTCTCCATCTTACTTTCCTGCAGAAGATGGTGAACACTCATTTGGCTTGACTACCAGGAGTGGCCGCTATGGGCATGAAACACACATTTCAAATGCTTTAAGTGACTTAAATCAATATGCTGCTAATTAAATCAATATGCTGTATTTTAATCAGAGGCTTCAGGATGAGCATCAAAACCTTTGCTTTGATAGGCAAGGCTGTGTGTCCGGACTGGCACTTAGAAGGAAAGCATGGATGCTGTGCTAACACCCTGCCTGGTCCCTCACCAGCACTCAGCAACTTCTCTACTGCCCTGGGACAGAGGGGCTCAGTATGCACACAGGGTGGGTGGCTCAAACAGCTTCTGGGACCTTTCCAACATAAACCACTGGATTTGTCCCAGAACTGGTATCACTACTGGGTGTCCTGAGTCCCAGTCCCTCACTGGAACCACCAGGCGACACTCCTATGTAATCACTATGCTCTGTGCTGGGTGAAGGTGGAAGAATAACAGAAGACATTACATACCGGTCTCTCAGGTGACATAATTGATGAAATCCCCATGGGAATTTTGGCTCCAAAATTTCCTAGGGGGAGAGGCAGCACAATGGGTTTGGAGGTTAGAGAGTAGAAATATTCATGCTTTACCAAGAGCTCAGTGCTCTGTGTCCCATAAGTGTCTCCCACTGAAGCAAAGGGCTTAACAGGTTAACTGCATAATTGTACCCACAAACTGGTTGGAGCATGCAATGCCTTTCTGCACCCTAAAGCTAAAACCCCTATTTCCTACCGCCACATTTGCCTCCCCTTCTGCAGAAAATTAATTCTGAGACAGTAACATGGACATGCATTAAAGTTCAAGCCTTGGGAATAACATTTTCCTGTGGTCTCATCACATGGCCTGGGCCAACAGCAGTGACAACTCCCTTTACCTTTGTTGGTGATGTTCTTCACTGGAGGGTCTTTCTGCACAGGGCTCGACAAGGTGCTCTCAGCTACAGAAGGTTTCCCTGTCTCCCAGGAGGTCGTGTTTCTTGGACTTGATAAGTAATTGATGGGATGAGAGCAGTTCTGTAATGACAGGGAAGAGAAACAGAACAATGAAAATTGCAAAATGAGTCTGCTAGATCCAGATCCAGTTGTAAAGATCCATTTTGTGGGCACTATGGCCCCTGGGACTTTTGACTCCCATCCCACTCTGGTAGCTGCCTAATCAGGGTAGATCATCTCTGAATCTGCATTGTCCAACAGGACTGCAAAGAAGTGAGTCAAAGAAAACCCCCTGAGACTTCTTTCCAACATCATCTCCTCAAAGCAGACCAAATGTATGTCCAGGGCTCTTCTCTGGTGGGTGCCTGATAGACGAAGTGGGTAGCAGGGCTTCCTTGCAACTTACTGTAAATGAGAGTGCTTTCTTCTTGTCCTTCATCCTCTGGATGGCATTCCTTACCTGGAGCAGAGCAAGGATATTAGAGAGGGCCACAGCAGCTCAAAAGATCCTCCAGCAAGTCATGGAGAAAAAGCAGCCACTGTTCCAGAAGCACAGTCGGGGCTATGCTGCCTGTTACAACTACCCCCTTGACTGCTAATAAACAGTTGCTGGGAAGAGTGACTGAGCCCCAGCCAAGTGTATCTCTTACCTCACTGTTATAGACTGCATAGACCAGGAATATGTACAGGCCCTGCGAAGGAGACAGCACAGGAAGGTTAGAGAAGTACTGCTGGTTTGTGCTACTTCATATGGGAGGAAATTAGCTTGATGAGCACTAGAATGGTTAAAGAATGGGCTAAGGGGAAGAGGCACAGACAGTGGGCACAGCACAGCGAGGGACAGGCAGGCGGGAAGGACCTTCCTTATAATCACACTTGAGACCAGGCTCTTCACAGAGAATTCAATAGAGATGGTCCCTGCCCCAGCCCCTCTTCCTTCTCCTTTTCTCCCTTCAGATCTCAGAAGCAGAAACCACCAGGAATTAATTGCTGGGGGAACTAAATCCTGGGAAGCAGACCTCCCTTCCCACCAAGCACCGACCCCAGTGGGGCTTTTGCCAGCCTCCCACACATCAAGTGCAGCATGATGCTGAGGACAGTTCCTCTGTCCCATGCAGTGACAGACCACAGTGCTAAGAGGACCCTGTGACCCAGATTCAGTGGGGTATGGACCCAAAGGCTCTGCTCACCCCCAGTCTGGACAATCCTTCCCTCCAGCACAGTCTCAGCCATCCTCTCCCTCCTTGTTGAACTGGTGCTGTTGCTTGCTCAGCACAAGGACCAGCGAGCAGTGATGTGCTCTGCCACAACCAAACACTTGGGCACATGCGCCCGGCTCCGGTGGGATGTGCGCAGGGAAAGTGCCCATGGCAGGGCCAGAGCGAGCATCGCCCGGAGGCCACAGCCTGGGGCTAATTACAACTCCAGACCAATGATTTTGGCCTTAAGGCAGCCCTATCTGGCCCAGCAGATTTATGTTATATCTGTGGGGTGTTTTGTTATCGCAGATAGATAAATCAGCTGCAGCAAGAGAAGCAATCCATCTTGTCTTCAGCAAGCCTCGCTCTTCATCTGCGAGCTCTTGGCAGGCACAATGGTAGCAGTACCCTGGCACGGCGCCATGACCTGTCCTTCAGCCAGCAATGCTGGTCACTCCCCCAGACCAGATCTCTGCTCAGGCTGCCAAGGCAGGTCTTCCTTGACACAATCACTCTGGATGAGCGCGGGGAGGGAGGGAGCAGAGCCGGGAGCAGAGGAGGGAGCAGAGGAGGCCCAGCTGCGGCGGCGGGCGGAAGTGGAGCTGTGGCTCTGGAGGAGGCCGCTCTCGCCACACGCCATCTTGTGCTGGCACGGCCTGCAAGGCTCCGGACACCGCGGCTCCTCACTCATGGCGGGGCAGGCACTGCGTGGCCACAGGTGAGACCAGAGCGTGTTCTGAGACCCACAGAGCAGGATGGATGCTCCTGCCTGGTGTCTGTCTGTCCAGCGACCGTGTCCTGCTGCGCTCTGCACACCCCATCTCCATGCTGCATTGGCGCACCACCATCTCCTGTCCCCTCTCGCCAGAGACAGGCAGGCGGCCCTGAGCCATCCTCAGGACCGTCCTTTCAGCTCTACAAGTTCAGTTGAAGCTAACAGGTTTTACCTATGCTGTTTCTTAACAGTGTTAGGTGCTGGCAGGGTGTTGGGGCTGCTACCTCTGAAACCATGGGCTGGAGGGAAGATTGGAGGTGGCCATGGCAGCCACCTCCAGTGCAGCACCATTCCCCTGCTGCCTTTTAGTCAGCCAGCTGAATTCCTGTGTTGCCTGGCTGGAGCAGTTGTCATTTTGGTCTCGACGCACAGAGTAACCTTGAAGACAGGCTTTGTTTTCAGCAGATAAACAGAAAGCAGTCAAACAAACAAACAGCCACAGCAGCAAAACTTCCCTGCACAACACTCACGCATGAAGAAGTGCACTGGCCCTAAAGGAAATTCCAAGGCGATCCATAAGACAGTCAGCAAAGGGGCTGATATGGAGCAGCTTTGTCCCTGCTTTCTTTCGCTCAACTCTGCAGCTTCCCACCAGCATTTCTCCTGAGGGGTAGTGTGTAAATTGACCTGAACTTGGTAATGAAGGGACAGGGGCAAAGAAGCACTGTGCATTCATAGGCAAACCCTCCATTCTCCATCCACATAACAGCCATGGCTCCCACTGAGCTTTAGGAGAAAGAAAATCAAAAGCAGCAGTAACTTAGAAAGCAAGGAAAGAAAACAAATCCTGATCCAGCAAACACCTTGGCTCCTATCTCACCCAAGGTGGATGTTGTCATGGCTTGTGACAGTCAGCCTCAGGAGGTGTATCATCCAGTGGACACATTTAGGAATTTCTGGAGTTATTCCTTGTCTCTCAAAAAAAACATATGCCCAGCATCCATGTTATGACAGCCAGCATCCCACAGCCCCTCTGCTGGCATCAGCCATGAATCAAAGGCCGAGAGAGCCATAAATGATGTAGGCTGCACACTGACATTGTCAGGCCAGAGTCAAGGGGTATTAGCAGTCACTGGACCAGAGAACTAATCATGGGATTTCACAGAATCATAGAATGGTTTGGGTTGGAAGAGGCCTTAAAGATCACCTAGTTCCAAAAGCCCTGCAATGTTTTTACAGCACAAACGCTGAAGCAAGGCACTGTGCTGGGCCATTGTGCTCTGATCTGTTCACCTGGCCTGAGAACTGGCTTTTGGTTTGAATGAAAATATCTGGTGCTGTTCTCAGCTCTGCTCACCTCATCTCTTTACAACACCAAGCCTGGAGCTCTCTTCTGCTCGGTAACCTAAGCATGACATAAGGAGGCAAGGAGAACTGATGCTGTATTTAATTACAGTTAGGAAAGGCCTCTTGCCACTCTTCTGGTAGCCTCACTAGTGGAGATGTGGAGAGGCAGCCCTTGTCTGGCCTTGGAACAGCCCCATCTGAGAGCCGACGGATTTGCGTGAGCAGCACCCGGCTGCTGGACCGGCGCCTGGAGCAGCCACCCATCTCGTGCACGTGGTGATAACGCCTGCATTTTACCCTTGGAGGGCTGGGCTAGTGCCACACTGGAACTGGCCAAGTATTCCAGAGGGGAAGCACTGCAAACTCTGCTGCTCCGTAAGTGAAAGCTGCAGGAGATGCCAATTATTACTGAATCCGAAGGAAAAAGGGAGATGGGATCTTTGGATACAAATGGTTTGAAGGGTAATACCTGTTTGCCGTCTTGACTTGGATCCCTGGAGTAGGATTTGTCCTTAAGCACTGGGCAAGATATACCTGTGAATATCCAGTGCCAAGGGACAGGACTGGCTGTGTGGGTACCCACACGAATTATTTGTGCTGGGATAGTCCAAGCCCTAGGGATTGGACTGAATCCATGCGTGTTCCTGCTGCCAGTAACTGCCTGCCTGCAGAGAGCTCTATCCTTCCCCTGGACCACGCTTTGCTGCACGTCAGGAGCAATGTTCAGTGCTTCTCTAGCTCCATCTACAGCTGCTTTCTCTCTGCCAACAAGGGGGCTGATGCTCTGCATCGCAGGCGGCAATCCCATGTTCTGGGACTTTTTGTCATCTAGGTTCAGATATCCTGAGATCCTGGGACCAGTCCCAGCTCAGTGCAGAATGGAGCACTCCTAGCTGCTGTGACTAGTACAGTTTTGCTTTGCTCTCTTAACCACATACAGGCTGGCTGAAGTTTTAAACTCTTTTTATGAAATCAGTAAACTCAGAAGCAAATATTAAGTGTTGCTTTACACACCAGGGTTACTTTCTGCCCTCTGGAGATCCCTATTACTACTAACATATTAACAACATGACTCTGAAGTATGGTAGCCACAGCTGTGGCCCTGGAGGGCGCCAAGACAAGCAAATAGTCTTACAAAAGTAGCCAGTTGGTGCTGCCTAAAGAGGAATGAAGAGGCTGAAGGAGATGAGATAAGATGATGTCTCCAAGGTCTTGCAAGTCAGAGCTACAAACAGGACAAACAATTCCAGCTTCTCTGTGCGACGCTCTGATCACCAGCCCACATCACAGTCTGCTCCACCTAATATACCTGCATCCCATCAGATTCCAGTGCAGCTTTCACTGGGCACTGGAAGCATCCCGGGGAAGCAGCTGCACGGATGCAGACAACATGGACTTTAGAGGTAAAGATTTTCAGTCCTTGAGTCTTAATTCCTTTTCTCTCATCTCCCTGCAATAAAGCTGGCCTTCTAGCAAAGGGAAGGTTCTTCTGCCTGTACAGTGCTTGGGCCACAACGTCTAAGTATGTCTGAACATGAACCAGGTGGAAAACACTCATCCCAGAACACACACCATCTAAGCAGCAATGAAGCAAGCTATGGCTGGAAGTGACTTTTGAGACACTTTTCATGAACAGCCCTATTCTAACAGCAGTGATGCTGGCATACACAGCCCATCCCCTGCAGGAATGAGCCTCATTTCACTGGTGCAAATAGCAGGTAGGAAGTCTACCCCATTAAACTGGACAGTTACCATTTTAATTATCCAGTAAATGAGCAAATCAAAACTCTGATGAAGTTCCCTAGAAGCATATTAGTGTGCAAGTGTCATTTTGAAACCATGTTAATGTCAGAAAATCTAATATGAGAAACAAGATTTGAACTGGAAAGCTGTGGTACCAGTAGGACACTCCAGAGACTACTGCTGGAGGGCCATTAAATGAACAAGGTCTCCAGAGCTGTATTTTGTATCTTGGGAGCATCAACTTAGCTTCCCTGGAGAAAACAGCACAGCAGCTTGGGAAAGCTGGACTGGACTTCAGAGCTGACAGATGTCCCTCACTATTAGGACAGGTAAAGTACACTGAAGCACAAGAAACTGCAGATATGTGCTTGGCTGTGATGTGAGTATATGAGAGGTGCATGTGAGGTGCAGGGCTCACCTGGAGGGAGTTCAGCACGATGAACACATAGGCCCAAATGACACTGAGGTGGACAAGGACCCCACACACCCAGGTCAGCCCCAGCACAGGCAGCAGCACCAGGATGGGCTTGGCTGTGGCCCTGTCAGGAAGAAGAGCTCAGGGTTACCTGGACACACTTCAAAGCACTCACTTCTCAGCCAGCAGCTCTCCGGGGGGGTCTTGGTTGTGAACACATCCCTGAGCCCAGGGTGTCCTGGTTAAGAGACTGCCAGACCCTGGCTGGCTCCGAAAACCCTGCCCAGGGTCTCACCATGATCTGCCCTGGGGCATCTGCACTAGGTTATACAGAGCACTGAGCAAATCTGCCCTGAAACAACTGCACAGGTTTGGGAGCATCCTGGGCTTTATCTTGGGGTTTAGAAGAAACTGTCCTTGTCTCCATGCTGGCGACAGCTCGACAGCTCTCTTCTCCCAGCAAGTGCCTTTCAGATGATGTGTCCACTAAAAGGCACCCAAGATGGTAGCTATGGGACAAATTCCTTTGCAAACAAAATTAATTAACAGAGGAAAATCCAAACATTTCACCCCCCAGCCTCCAGTGTGCCAGCCTTGTTCTTTATTTATCGCTGAGAGTTAGCAAAAAGGGAGCTCTTTGACGTCATTAGCCATGAGAAAACAGCTATTTTGCCCCAAATCTTTGCTGCAAGGAGGTCTTCTGTATTTGTTTAACTAGTCTATGGATGTCACCCTGTCCTCCAGCAATGGCCTATCTTTGTGGCTCTGTAAATTTGGGAAAATTTATTTATGATAGAGGGGAACAATGTGTGTCTAGCAGGGGTATCCGGCGCCAGCTAACAACAATAAAGATCCACAGAGGATGATAAAGAAATGACTCAAGCAGCAGTTTTTAGAGGTCTGTCTAAATTGACTGATTACAGAAGTTCACATCACCCCTTTTCCCATGGATGGAATCCCCAACAGCATTACTTCCAATTCACCAAGTCCCAAACTGATACAGGAAATACTTTTTATAATGGCAAATACCCAAAACCCCTGCACTCTCTACCACTGGCATCCTTCTGTGGGGCACACACAAGTGCTAAGGATGGGATAGGTTTGAGACAAACTCAGTTACGACCCCTTCAAATTGCAATGTCCTGAGAAGTGGAGAGGAGCTGCTTCTGCAGCTCAGAGCTCTTTAAAATTCCATGGAAACTGGGCACTGAGTTGGGCTCCCGGGTTCTTTGAAACACCCCAAGCTCCGACCTCACTTCCTTACAGCGATGTTTTACCATACATCTGCATGCCCACCAGCAAGCTGCTTAGCAGCACAGTGAGCTGGTGTTAGGGAAGAGGCAGACAGCTTGGCAGTGACCTGCATTCCTGCACATGCTGCCACCACTGCAGACAATTGGGTATGCTCACACTGACCATTCCCAGAGGCAAAGTGCTGCTCCTGGTAATGACAACAGGCCCAGTGTAGCTTTGATTTCAGTAATTCCACTATTTCATAGCCAGAGCAGCCACACTTGGGAAAACCAGCCCTTTCCCTGCTCACCATATCTGTACTCCAATCTGGTTCTCCAGGCTGCTGTTGGGTGTCAGCATCTTTGATCTCCTGCGAGCACTGGACACGGTCACCATCACCACCCGGAACAACACGAAGGTGTTCACCTGACAAGAGAAGAGCACTGGACCCGGTTACCTTCTGTAATCTGAAATCCAGTGGGGTAAGGCTTTTTTGCTGGAACTCAATAACAAAGTGTTATAACTTGGGGAGAAATGTATCACTGCTAAGAAAATAGTGAACAAAATACTTCATAAAGCTATCCACAAATGTATGAACTCTAGAAAACTTATCTTCAAACTTCTCTTGCAGAATGTCTTCCTTGTTAAGTGTCTATTCTGGACCCCTTAAACATGGCACTTTTTTCTGCCACTGTGGTGTTGTATAATGACACTGATAGTACTTCAAGGACATAGACGTTCTCATATAAAAATCAGACCTTCAGTTAGGGCA
This sequence comes from Psittacus erithacus, assembly GCA_009867235.2. Lineage (NCBI taxonomy): Eukaryota > Metazoa > Chordata > Aves > Psittaciformes > Psittacidae > Psittacus > Psittacus erithacus. The sequence goes on along the minus strand of WYDI02010441.1, from coordinate 115,262 downwards.
GTGTCACAGTCAAACTACACATTTATGTACATTCCTAATTTAACAGCCAATACAAGAACTGGTCAGCAAAATTTTCTTAAAGCACGTTTTTCCTATCAAAAAGCTGCTTTGGTTAAAGGGATCTATTTGTATTGTGAAAGCATATATAAAATAAAAATTTTCCTATAAAAGCAGCAGGCACAATGTGAGCATCACCTTAGCTACAGAAGTGCTGACACCCCTGACTCTGCAGTGTTTTCCTAAAACCAGACACGAAGGAATCACACCTTCCCAGCAGGTTTTGGCACTTACAGCCAAGATGAAGAGAACAGGGCCAACAAAGGCCCAGATTACATTGGTCTGAACGTTCAGCCAGCAGTGGGTGTCTGCCACATACTTGTCAAAGGAAGTTGCAAGGGTCACAGCCACGATAACGACTGGAAAGCCTGCAGAAAAAAGCACAGATTGAACCAGGAAAAAGCAGAGCTGACCCATGTGGGTCAGCTGTGCTCTAGACAATTGCTTCAAACTTCCCCCCCCCCAACCAGATACTCTCCAGCATGATCCAGCTTAGCCTCTAAAACCCCATGAGCAACATCAATTTACTGCAGCTGAAATCAGTCCTGGCTCTGCAAGACCAGATTTATATGCTGTCAGCATCATTCTCCTAGGTATAAAGCATTCCAAGTCCTGAGTCCCGATCAAAGCAATTTACTCCTCAGATTGCTTTTTTAACAAAATGGACAATCAAAGACATAAAACAATCCAAAATACTTGAACCAGTTGCCCAGTGTCCAGGTAGGTGTGTGTTTTGCAAGGACCATTGATCTGAAGAGGCTTCTCTTGGATACGAAACTCAGTTAATTCAAATAAATTCTATGTCCCTCAAGGGCTCATTCAGAATAAAGGGTGCTTAGTCAGAAATATATTTATATTTTAATTACTATCAGAGAGCAGTAATGCTCTCCAAGAACAAGCACTTACCATAAACCTCCTCCTCCATTTTTTTGTATTGAACACTTGGGTTTAGAAAAATAACAGAAATGTTTTTAACTCACATATTCTAATACTGGCACTTTGACCCATAAAGATACGTCCTCTGCAGAGCAGCGGCACACAGCTCTCATACTGAATCAAACCAGACATTTGGGAATCTATTCTCTTGAAACTTTTGCTAGACAAAAAATTGACACATTTTTCTGAGCACCCAATGCAAAGGAGCCCGTAGATACCCCAGCCTGTCACATAGTAGAACTTCATTCTCTTGTCTTCACTCATGTTGACTGCTACCACTTTGCTCCAGAGGAGAAGCCCCTCTACCAGCATCCATGAAAAGGCTGCCATGAAGAAGAGATGAAGGAAGGCAGTGATCATGAAACACACCACCTGGAGAGAAGAGAAATCACATGCTGTTTCAGGAGAAGATGAAGTCCTCTGGGAGCTTCTGAGTGCGTGTGGTCAGGAGGAAAAGAGCAAATTATGTGCAGAAATGTGTTTAAACATCCACAAGCACCAGGAAGAGTTCTTGAGTGATTAATGAAACATTAATAAGAGGGATTACACCTCTGTTTGCTCTGACAATAATGCTTGATCAGGCCTGGTCCTGCTGGCTGAACAGGACACTTTCTGGTGAGCTTACCTGGTTGGTCTTGGCCAGTTCACTGAACATGAGCAGAGCTTCCGCTGCAGCTAATGCAAAGATCAGGTTCTTGTGCACAGTTGTTCGTTCGCTCTTGGGGACACTGAGCAAGAAGAGAGGAAGCCCTCAGATGCAGCCAAAGGAAAGGGTGTACAAAGAGTCTTTGCTCCATTTATTTCATAAAAATTAACCCTAGAAGAGCAGCTTTTATGGTAACATTATTAGTTATTGCTAAAAGTCTTCCCCCAGACACTCAGGTGTGTGCACAGCTCATACCGGCATCTCCACAGAAACAACCAGCACTGCACTCCTTCCACAGCCAACAACCACTGCTCCCCTCCCTGCCCTCTGCTACCAACAAAGGGTATCTTGTTTGTCTACTTGTTCTGAAGCAAAGTATAAAAGAATACAGGGAAGGCTACCGGTCTCTGGACTTTTCTTACCCAACTGCCAAGAATAATATGAAGGTAACGATCAAAGCACAGAAGGAAACTCCACATCCAATAAAAGTCAAGGTCTGCAGTGTGAGTTCCTCCTTGGTGGTCCTCTGCTCCAATCATGAAACAACAGAAGACACAAAATCCTCACAAATCAACCACAGACTGCTCTCAGTTTGGCATCGACCCCTTAGAGCAGCACAGAAAGGCTCCTTGCTTACCTGCATATTGTACACCTGCAGCAGGACAGCAAAATTTGTGGTGTGGTTGCAAAAACAGGCAGTAGAGTCTGGGAGAGATGTCACAACAGAGCAGCCAGCTGTGGACCACATCCCACCAGCATCTGGGCTAACATGCAGCAAAAAAAAACCCAGGGAAAACACATGGAAATTACCATTCACTTCAACAGAAAGCCAAGGTGTTAAGGGAATTCCATTCTCCCTGAAGCAGAAGAGTTGAAAGGAGGAAAAGGAGGATATCAGAGACATCTTTTCATATGGACTTTCCTTTGGCTCCTCCTGTCTCAGCAGCTTTGCCTTATTCAGCAGGCATGCACAAGAAAATAGGCCTAGTGCCAACATATGCATTAAAAACCCTGTCAGTGCTGCCCCTCCGAACCTGCCGCAGTACCATGAGAAGAGCAAATTCAGAGCAGGGCTAGTGGAACTGTTTGTGCAGTGACCAGCTGCTTCCAAAAACACCCTCTTCTCACCTTCCTCAAACTGATCCATGCCTGTTACAAGACTGGGATTCAAATGAGGTCTTTTTGCACTTGAGTGACTTAGTTACCAATCCATAATATATCACAGTCTCAGCGCTCACTGCGGTGACATTCAGCAAAAACACATCTCAGTGCCAAGCAGTATTTATGAGGCTGGGAGTCCTGCATGACTGTTGGGCTGTATATCTTGGACCAATCCTTCTTTGTTGCAGGCAACAATCATAATTAATTAGGGCTTTCCATTTTAGTTGCGTATACCTCATTAAAGGTCACTTGCTTGTGAGTGACTTTTCCAAGGGAAATCTTCCCAGGAGAGTGCTCTAATCCATCAGATAGAGGATGACAGCATGCAAAGCTGGAGAATTACAGATCTCTACTCTTACCATTACATTTATATTGATATGTTTGGTTTTCCAGGTGAAATAAAAGCTCAGAAATCTGGGAACCTGAACTGAAACAAGGCACCTGAGGCTGAAGTTCCAGAAGGCACAGATGGGCCCCACTGGTGTACTGGACAGGTCCTGCAGGCAGAGAGGGAAAAGAAGAGATTACACATCCATACACATACACAGATTGATGAAGTTCACTCACTAGGCTGCAACAAGGTCTGTCAGCACAGGAAAAACACCTCTCCAGAGAAATGTGAGTCAAAGTGAGAGACCTGGGCATGGGACACCCTTAACTCCAAGAGCTCTGAGGGCCATGAGCCAAGGCTGGGCACAGCTTATCATGTCAGGGTGCAGCATCAGAAGCAGAGCCCCTGCTCAGGGTACCTGGACATGGTGCTGCAGACGGTAGCGCACAGACATGCTGATCTCCTGGTAGTCACTAAGCAGAGAAGCGGAGATCACAGCAGTGCCCACAACAGTGCTCAGGTACCTGTCAGGGAAAGCACAGGACCAGGAACCAGAAAACAGGGTCTCACATTATACACACAAGACAGCTGGAGAGATCCAGAGCCACTTCTAGAGTGCTTCAGTGCCACCAGCAAAGGGCCTGGGCAGAGGGCAGAAAGTACCTCAGATTATCTGGCAAACAGAAACCACCACCAGTCCCCCCATAAGTGCAGATGAGGCACTGGAGCATCTCAAGTGGCTAGCAGCTGAGCAGCACAGTGGCTGAGCCTGAGGTCCGGGAAGGAGCAGTGCTGGATGTGCGAGCTGCCATCCCCACCTAGTGTCCAGAGAGCTCCCTGGAGAGCTCCAGGGCTTCGCGAGCGACTGTTCAGAGGCACCCCGGCTTCCAAAGCTTCTGCCCCAGGAGGAGGGGACTCTGCAGCAGCCTCAGAGCCTCTGTCCCAGCCCACCCCAACAGAGCACATAACCTCAGAGGAACAAGAGTCATGCAGAAGAGATACAGTGCATCTCAGACTTGGAAATAAACTCTCCAGTGGTGCTAAGAGGAATGCAAGGGGAGAAGCTGTGTTTCACTCACTTCTGTCCTCCATCAGAGGCTGCCATGTCCTGGAAGACAGCAGCGCTGCCAGTGCTGGACAGGCAGCGCTGCAGGGAGCTGTAGCCAAACCACATGTTCTTCACCACAACTCTGTGGAGACCTGGAGGGACAGAGCATTGCAGGGCAGGTACAGGCACGCAGAGCAGCTCTGAGCAGCCTACGCTGCAGCACCACTGCCCTAACCTTGACTGTTCTTGCTATTAAAGAAGATGCAGAAGTGGCAAGGGGAGACCCAGGGCAGCATGGGCATCATAACCCACCTCTGGCTTTCAGTCTTTGCATTTCTTCTGCAGGAACTTCAATGAGATCCTGACTGCCTTTCCCAGGGGTCTGGACCAGGTATGCCTCACTGCTCAGCTGCTTGCCCAGCTCCAGCTTCCTGACCTCCATCCCTGTGGAGGGGCAAAATCAGATACTGATCCAAGGCTCAGCCTTCTGCAGAGCTACTGCTACAGGAAATTACCACAAGGACATTATAGCCCCAGCCAAGACTCACAGCAGCAGCAGACAGATCCCTTTCAGTGCAAACCATGGGTTAAGTTTGTCTCCTTACTTGGACTGGGAACCAGACAGGATGACTAAGCTGGGTCTTGGTAAGATGCCCTCCCCCAGCTTTGCCAGTGTCACTCACCAACATTCCCATGCTGGACCATGATCTTTGTCCTCCCTGAGGTCAGCAGTGGAGCCAAGAGTGACACCATTCTGTCGCAGAGCTCGACAACAGCCATGGGCCCTCTGATAACCTGCAAATACGCAGGGAGCAATGAAAATCAGCACTTGCATTGCCAGCTCACACTTCCCACAGCTCACAAGAGCTTTCTTAAATGCTTGGGAGAAAAAGAGAAGTTGGAGGTGAAGGCTTTTGTTTTGCTTTTCTTTGATTTCTTCACTAAAGGATGTTCCCAGTTCCTTCAGCAAGGAGACAAGCTCCACCCCTGTAGTATGTAAACTCAACCGCTTTCTCCTTCAGCAGATATACCTGCTGCACCAGCTACACTGGGCCAGAGCTGTTTTTATGCCACTATCAAGAAGCTGTAATTGTGGCCACAGAGACCTAAGCAACTCTAAGCGATGAGGTAAACTGAACTATTCAGCATCCTTTCATCTCTGGAGGTCCCTGGCTTGGTTCCTGGAGCACTGGCCAGGCCAGATGCTGCCACATATTTCCCAGAGTCAGGTGGAGAATGCAGACCATACAACAGACACAAAAGACCCATGTGAGACAGGAAAAAACTAATAGGGAAAATCCTGACAAGGGTGGGAGGATGGAAATCCCCCACACAAAGCCTGACAGTGTTTGGAAGAGCGTGGGGGCTGATGACAAATAGCTCCTTGGCAGCCCACCCATGGAAAATACAACAAACCAAAAAGTGAAGGGCACTGCCCTGCCAGAGAGAGCAGGATGTGGGAGCAAGGAATCTAAAAAGCACTGGGAATCTGCAAACTGTGTAATCCTGTAAATCCAGGCCTCACAGAATACCAGGTTTGAAGGGACCTCAAGGATTGTCTGGGCTCTTGAAGAGAGCCAAGATAACCACTGGAGGAGTTTGCGAGGAAGGCACCACTTGACTGCGCTTGTTTGCAGAAGAACTTGTTCGCACTTCCAGCAAATGAGACAACAGTAAGGCATCTGGCCCTAATCTGAGCTGGCAAAGAGTCTCCATGCCCATGTTTGAAGCATTTTCACAAGCTCCAGAATACAGCCAGAAAGGCTACATGTGACCATGCAAGGACAGGTTCTCAGCCTGTGGTCATACAACAGGCCAAGGAGCTGCACACACAAGATGAACAGATGTGGTACACAGCAGACAAACTGCTGATGACACCATTACCTGGCTGACTGATGACCATGTTTCAATATTCTGCTCTTCCAAGATTAACTCAGTCACTTCCACATAATACTGGCCCAACTGCTCCAACATCTTCAGCTCTTCTCCCTCCTGGACTTCCACATCAGAAACTTGCTTTAGTAACTGAAGCACTGAAAGAAGGTCAGATGACTCCAGCACGGATGTCTCTCTTTCCTTCAGAACAGTTGCCAAGACATCAAGAGAACCAAGAGCAACGGAGAGGTTCATGTCTTGGACATCACTTGTAAAGATGCTCTCAGGAATCTGCCATGAAAAAGATGTTTCAGTTCAGTGCGAAGCCCTGATTCTGCCTGATCATCAGCTATGCCTTGGCAATGCCCTGCATGCCCTCACTGGTGTGAGGACACCAGCCTGGCCAACTGGGCATATCATAGGAGATCTGCCTTGACATTTTGAACTCTCTTGTCCAAACTCTTAACCTCAGTGTGATGAGTCAACTCAAAGCAATACTTTGTTTGTTTGATCACAGCATGAGTTACATCTGTACTGGTCACCCTGCTGGCAAAGTGACCTCAAACACCCACAGATGCCAGCAAGTCCACCCCAACAGCTCCTGCCTGCTCCTGGTGTCAGCTGCCACTGCTGAGGCTCAGGACTCACCACAGTTCTCTCTGCAAGCATGTTCACATGGCTGACAAGTGAATGGCTGGATTCCAGATGAGCTTTTCTCAACTGCCAGTATGCATCTGAGAATAAAACATAACCTTTGCTGTGGTGTCTAGCAGTGTGGTTATCACATGCCATGTTCAAAGCCTGGTTCTCTCATGGTGGGTAAGTCTGCAGGGCACTCAGAACAAGGAGACTTCACAGCTCTATTTTATTTGTAGTAAAAGATCCCAGAGACAGACTGCCTCCTCCCCATGTCCCCCTGGCCCATGAGTCTGGAGATGCCAGGATTGGGAGGCATTCTACAGCGCTGCATCCAGAAGCCACGTAGATGCGTACAACCACTGCTTACTGGAGAGCAGCAAAGTAATCTGTCAGAGTGCTTGCAACTGAAACAGTGTCACAGTTACAGCAAGTTTTACATGTGACCTCTTCAGAGCAGACACAAGGCCTCCCCATCACTGCTCATCATCCTACCTAGGACCTCCAGAAGTGAATGATGTGAAAGTAATGAATAAACAAGGAATAGATGCTGTACCCTTTCTGTAGAGACAGATAAAAGGCAAAGTCTGCAAACAAGATGTGTAACTGAATCCACTGCTGCCAACTTCAAAAACTCGGCATTCTTCAACAGGCCCTGTGGAAACACACACAAAAAGAAGGCCCAGGTCCCCCAGAAACACACCATCACCAGGACATCTGAGCAGTTGTCTTTGTTAGGGCCATTGCAGGGGTCTTCAATGACCAAGGGTTCAGTGACGACTGTGCTTCTAAGTACGATTTCTAAACTGCCCAGCCCAGATCTGAATGTGTTTCTGCTTTCCTTCCCAAAGGAGAAGCATCATTCCACAAACTGTACCAAATCCCCTCTCCAAGGATGGGACTGGCTTCTTGGACTATCTCTGCATGCTGAACCCCTCTGCAGAAGGGAACTGAAGCCGTGAAGGCAATGAGATCTACCTGGGCAAAGAAACTGTGCAGTCACTTCCTGAACGGTGCTTTCAACCTCCAGAGCGTTTGAGCTCCACTGAAATACAAGGTCTTGCTCCACCACCCAGCACGACCGAACCTTCTCAATCTGCTCCACGCTGAGAACTTTCTGCCAGATGTGCAAGTCAGTGATGTTCCCACTAAAGGACTCTTTCTCCTTGAAGCTGCCTCCCAGGGAATCTTGATCTTGCCCAATAATGAAAGTCCCCTGGCCATAGATGGCCTGGGGGGCAGACCCCACAGCACACAAACCACTGGCGGATGCTCTCCTTTTACCATCGGCATAGATGGCCCAGGTCCCATTCTCCTGCTGCCACGTCACACAGAAGTGATGCCACTGTCCATCAGCACGGAACACAGGCAGGTATGGGGAATGGTGCTCGTGGACTATGAGAGCAAATCGAACAAATCCTTCCTCATCAACAAAGCCACGGAGCTGGAACTCATTAATAAAAGCCGGCACAGCATAGGAGAAGATTGTAGCAATCTCCTGGGTCCTGGTGTCCCACTGGAGGTGGGCGCAGGCTGTGACAGCAGGCAGTGCTGGGAAGTCAGAGAGTACCTTCACGTATTTTGTGTCTGTTTTGTCTCCAAACACCAGGACTGGTACAATGTGGTTCCCTAGAAAGAGATATTTCAGTCAGCACAAAAGAAGAAGCATAGGCCAAAGACTGCTCATCTTCCACTGTGATGAAGCCATCATTTTCATTTGCCTCCTACTGAAGAACTCATGGACCCTGCAGGCAAGGACATCCTGCAAGTATAGAGAAAGGCTTCTGTTTCCCCTGTACCTGGAGAGGATCAGGAAGGCAGGCAAGCTGAGATTGAATCACTCAGTGAGTGCAATTTCCAGAAACATAGGTTTCTAGCAAATAGGATTGCAGAAAGTGAATATGGAAGGAAGCACATGTTCCTAAGCCTCCCAAATAAGATGTCTGAGGCATCTGCCCTGTGGTGCCTTGCTGCTGGGGAATGCCTGTTCTCCTGGCTGTGTTTCTAGCATTGCTCTACAGGTCACAAATAGTGAGGCTGAGCACAACTAGACCTGCTTTAGAGGGGGATGGTACAGGAAGGCAAAGCAGAGGAGCCCCAGTGTGACTCCCTTCTGTGGCAATGCATTAAAATATTTTATCAGTGACCACCTGATGTGCTGGGATCACTGTTGTTCATATTGCTGGGTCCAGATTGAGACTAGAGGTCCTGGGTGGTACCGCAATGACAGTAAAAACTGAGTGGCAACTTTTCAGTCAGAATAAAAAAGACCAAGCAGTGAACATGGCCAAATAGTCCAAGCTCACTTATACTCACGTCTCCGTTTTGGCTTGTGAAGGACACCACCTCTTTCGTTTAGCCAGACAGAACCTCTGATGTGGTGGGAATGCAGCAGTTTGCTAAAGGAAGCTTGCTCATTGCCTTGGGGCTCAACAAGCAACTGAGCAAAGCGTTGTTCACAGTATCTGTCTGCATGCCACCAGTCTAAAGCAGTGGTCACGTATTCGTACATGTGTCTTGAGGTCTCAATTGTGACAGGAGCAAAACCTGGAGAAAGACACACAATATAGAGAAGCAGAAAGCCTTTCCAACCCACTTTCATAACACCCAGTACAGGGTCAGTCTCTTGCAGCATCCCCAAGCATTTAGAAACAGTGCCTGGTCCACCCTGGAGCGGCTGAAGACAGGAGCTCATTTCTGCATCCAGCCCTCGGGATGTTCAGTGGGCACAGTGTGACAGAAAATTCCAGGCCACTGGAGTTTTCTACATTGGCCCTAAAATGAGGGACATTTGTGAATCTGCTCACAAACTGAATTACTGGCCTAGGGCAGGGGCAAGGCGCACTTCTGTGGGACACGCAAAACAATGCCAAGCTCAGCCCAAAGAAAAAAACTCACTGTAATACCCCCAGGGATTGCCCTCAGGGTAGCTGGTTCCAAGCAGCAATGTACAAGGAAATGTCTTCATTTTATCCCCATTTCCCAGCTCCTGCCAGCTTCTGCATTTGCAGATGCAATTTACAAGCATAGAATAATGTGCTTTGTTTGCAGTTACAGTGGCACAAAGACTAGCAGCTGAGCAGTACTTCCCTAATTTTAGACACTAATTTCATGGTTAGCTAAGCAAATACTTAGCTCTGCAAATATAATTTCTGGCAAAAAAACAGGTATCAGAAAAAGTTTATAGTTTATTTACTTCTGCTTCTGTTGCTGGACACCTTTTCATGTGTTGCTTCTCTGTGCTGAATATTGCTTGTAAAAACATGCAAAAGTGCTGATAAAAACACTAACCTTTAGAAGTCTGATTCTTGGCAAGAGCTGCAAAGGCAAAGAGACCCCTGGACAGACTACCGACCTGTTGGGGAGAATGTTTTGTAACATTCATATAAAGCATTCCTATTATCTCAAATACTAAATTAAGTTACAGTAAGACTCACCAGAAAGCTGAAGAACCAAGAATCAGGTCTCAAGTCTCTCCTAAACATGCTGACCAGCTGGCAAGTTTTCACCCTTTGCTAGAATAAACAAAATATCACTTGCGATGCATTGCAGGGACAGAAGCATTCTGCAGAAAGCCAGTTCTCAGACAAGGCTGCTTTCCCCAGAAAGTTTTGAATCAAAATAGAGAAAACTACTCTGAAATCCTATTAAAAGATTGTATCCTATTGAAATGATTCTCAGTTCTTCTTAAAGAACTCCAGGTCTCAGTTGAACATTTGTTTCCAGGATACGGAATAATTAATCATAAAACATACAGATGTGTGATATTAATGGACAGGCGAGTTAGCAGAGCCTCTTTATCTGCATTAACTAAATAAAAAAGCCATTACAAATTGCACTGTTAAACAGTGTTACATCATCGACAGCTTTTCTCATTTCTGTTAAAGCCTGCAGGAGCACAGCACCAGCACAGAACCTGCACACCAGTAAACCCAGCCTCTATGAGCAGCATCTGAACACATGGCCCAGTTCCACAGAGCTGTCCTGGAGAGCTGCCCAGTGCTGGGACTCTGCCACTGCACCACCTCTGCTCCAGTGGAAGGAAACCCGGAGTGTGCAGCTGTATAACATGCAGTAAAGTCATAGATAGGGCTACATAAAGACACAAACATGGAAACTGGCAATGTGATCTTCAGTGCAAACGAGTCCTAAAGCTGTCTTTCAGTACTGACACTGCCAGCAGTGAGTAATCTCCTTGCTCGCAATGGGGCTTTCCTGTGTGCACCCTAAAAGCACAATTAAGGACTTCACTGCTAAGGGGCTATGGAGATCAGTTCTGTAGCTCGAACTCGGCGTTTGCAAACTGTCTTCCCGAGTTCAGCAGCTACTTTATAAATATCAAACACAGCTCCAGGCCCTCCAGGGAGGTGTTTGTGTGGTTCTGTGCCCAACTGATGGGTGAGCGATGGATGAGCTGGGTGCTATGCTAGTGGACAAATACCCTCAATTCCATTCCTGACCTCCACCAGCAGCCCCAGGTCTTCACTTCTTCACGGAGGTCCCTGGGGACGCTACCACGGGAAATCTGGATCACAGTCTGGCAGAAAAAACAGGGCAGCGAGGGAGCCGCAAGCGATGCAGCCGGCAGCCGCGGTGTGACAACGTCCTGCGGAGCTCGGGGAAGTGAGTAGCTCCGGCCCGGCTCTCTCCGGGCCAAGCCCGAGAGCCGGCCCGGCAGCGGAAGCCCGGTTGGGCAGCAAAGCACCGCTCTGGGGCTTTGGCAGCCACGGCCCCGACGGACAGAGGGTCCCACAGCGGGTCCGCTCCGCGAGGACCCTGCGCACCGAACACCGCGCCGCGCTCCGCACCCCGCAGCCGCCGAGCCTCCTCCGCGCCGAGCGCCTCCACCCCGCCAGCGCTGGCCCGAAACGCACAAAGGGGCTGCCATTCCCGCGCCAGGCGCCCCGGGACCCCGCAGGCACCACTGGGCTGGACAAGGATGGGCTGGGCTCGACCAGGCTGGGCTGGGCTGAACCGGGCACCCTGGGGTGGGGCTGGGCTCGGGTATCCTCACCCCGCACGCCCAATCCCGACTGGATCCTCCCGCACATCGCACTCCCGACACCCTTGCCCCGACTAACAGCAAAGCACTCACAATCCTCCGCACTCTGCAACCTGTGTTAGCAGCACAGGGGATCTTCTTCCTGGGCAATCACTTCTCCGTGGAAGTCCCCGATGAAGCTTCCCAGGAAATCTGGCACATGGTCTTGGCAGAAAAAGCAGGGAGTGGGGGAGTTTCCAGGGATGCTCACCAGCGTGCTCAGGAGTACAGATGAAGAAGGCCAGCTCTAGAGGAGATGTCTAGGAGAGTAAACAGAAGACCAGGCTGATACAATGAGCAGAGCTCACTGAGAAAGAGGCAGAGTCAGACCAGCAGCAGCTCTGCAAGGCACCTCCAGCACGTCTCCAGTGTAATTCCCTTGCCCAGCAGCTTCAGTGTTCTGACATTTCCTTGAGCCTGAGCCCGTGACAGTCCTGAGGGAACATGAAGGCTGGGAGAGCTCAGGCCACCTCCATGGGCCAGCAATGCTCCCCGCCTCACAGGACAGAGCTGCTCTTTCAGTTTATGCCCACTCACTTTTGCTACAGCAACAGGCACACAGTTCCCACTCCTCCCCTCTAAGTGAATGCTTGAATCACACCATGGATTCGCAGGCAACTGGCTTTTGTTCTTGAGGGTCTTCGTCCGGGAATGAAGGCAATTACAACATCCCAGCACCTCTGCTCGCTGCAATAAATCTCTCACAGAAGAATGGACCTTGGAGGCAGCTGCACCAGGCTGCTTAGTCACCGCTGCCAGTTGGGAAACAGCCTGGCACTCCCGGACAGTGCGGCACAGAGCGCCAAAGGCTTGGAGGGAGAGGGCTCTGCTACTCACTGTGGATTGGCCAAAACTGGATTCTACTTTCCCTTGGTGATGGAAGGAACAAAGGGGGTGAGGCAGAGCTCTGGTTTACACCAAAGATCTTCAGAGGAAAAGTGCAAAGTGTTTTTCAAACTCATGGCTGGATTAGGTTTAATAAGAGTTAGAGTTCCCCAGCTCATAGTAAACTGTTATTTATGCCCATGTCTTAGAATTAAGCACTTTTTGTAACAGCAATAAATACAGTTTCCTAGCAGCATTAGAAATGGAATCCAGCCCACAGCCTCCAGCATTGCTCCTCTTTTCTATAGCCACACAAACTATCCTCTGTGCACATGCAGAGAAATGAAGTTTCCTGTGCTCACGGAATGCTGCCCATTTGTAACCTCACCTATGCAAGTTCTTTGGATTTAAATTTGAACTTCCATAATTACACGCTGGATTTTCAAATACGACTCAGTGCCTTGGCTGGGATCAAGGGCAGCTCTAGAGACTCTGGTAAGAATGTTTCACTGGTGTTTCAAAGGAAAGGTCGCAGCCAGCAAGTGGAAGCTAATAATCGGCACCTCATTGTGCTTTCACCTAAAATCAGCCTAAAGGCCCCCAAAGAGCTCAGGCTCTCAGGCTGCTGATCAAGTCCTGGGAGTGGGATCCAGATCCTGGGCTGCTGGATGCTTTCTTTGGACCTTTCAGCTCTCCAGAGGATTTCCTGCAGCCACATGAACACATGGGCACTGCCATATGTTTGTTCCTTGCCGTGGCAGCAGTCGTTGCCACTAGTGCTGGTAATCCATCATTGTATTGACACTAATTCCCACAAAGCAAATATTCTAGCCAGTCAGCTGTCTCCTTAAGGCAACTGCAGTTCCTTAAGTCAGCCTCCACCCATTCATCTCAGAATTAATTAGGAATAACAGAGTTCTTAAGAGGTGTCCGTCCAGTGCAAGAAGACCTCACCAAGCAGACATATGACCTTGCGATGGTTAATGGTAAAATCCCAATGCACTTTTAATGCCTGTAAATCTCTTTAATAAGCAGCTGAGGAAAGGGCAAATTGCGCTGTGCAGTATGGGAGATGCTGTCACTCTGGGTTAGCTTATTTTTAAACTGGTTGCAATTCTGTTTACATGCAGTCAATTTAAAAAATCAGCTCAGGTGCATTTTAAGAAGTGTTACGCTTAGCAGTTAGTAAACCCTGATCTGCCACCCTTGAGGCACATCTTTCACACAACCCTTGGAAGAGCTTCCCAGCACATGGGCGAGCAACATGTTAAACTTTATAAATCAAGTGTTTGCCAAGTGGAGTAGAAAGCCATGTGTCTAAGCAAGATGCATTGAAAAATGGAACAAAGCGCTGTGTGTGTCAGAGATCACTGGGTCATGTTGCAAGCCTGTCCCTTGCAGAGTTATCCTTCAAAATAACATTCCCTAGCCCAGCTGTAGATGTTATTTCACTCCAACATTTGTTTCTTCCCACTTTTTACTGCACAAAACTGACCCTTTCTCTGACCCAGCTCCTCCTCATGGAGTTTAATGTTACCCAAACTTTGAATTAGGCTGGGTTCTCTGCTGAGACAGGGCTTGCTGAGTGTTGACTTAGGAGGTTACTGCAGTTCAAAGCTTTCGGGGTACCCTTGTTTATCTACATATGGATGTTTCTGCAAGGGGTGCTTCCATGTAGTCTTTAATAAATGAAAGCACGGAGTCTTCATCCTAATAACTCCATCTCTGACTGTCTAACTGCTTATTATTCAGAAAGAAGAGTGAAGCAGTTGCTTCAAGTAGCTTGGCTAATGCTGGATACCTGAAAAGGGGCAGTTGGGCTGTTTGTGAGTGCACAGGTAAGAACTGGAGCTTTCTGCTGCCTCTAATTCAGGCACTTCCTTGAGGGGTGCAAACAGAGCCCAGATGTCTCTCACACGCAGAAACTAAAACTTCAACTCACTTCTACAGGGCCAAAACGCTTCTGCTTTCCAGTTCCACCAGTAAAGCCTTCCATCAAATGCCATCCCCCCCTGCCTAAAGGGCACTGCAAATGGGCAGTTTGTAGCTTCCGCAAATCTAAGTCTGTGGCAGACTTAAGGCTGAGAATGGACAGTCTACCACTGAAAAAGGAACAGGACTGATGGATTTCTGAGCATGTTCTCAGCCTATGTATTTAACACATGCCTGAAACAGACACTTCAGAGCTAAAGCTCCTCTCCTTTTCCTTCCCACACCCCTGAGATTTCCATGTGTGAAGAGAAGTGTGAACTTGCTGTCCCATGAACTCCAGCTGGCTGAAGGCTGCTGGCTTCTGCTCCTGCAGGGCCTCCAGGTCAGCTCTCCCAAAAGAAGATTAATCAGTGTTCAGGAAGCAATTAACACTGCATTACAGTGATCCTGTTGTGGCATAACTTCCCGCTGCTCCAGCTGACAGGGAGATGTCAGTCCAGGACATCCCATGTCTGTCACTCTAGGCAAGCTGTTAACACATTACCACTCTCACATGGATCAAGGTATCAGAAGTAGTAATGCCTGGAAAAGTCTAAGACAATGCTTCCACTTCATCTGGACAAAGCCACAACATCATCGCCTAACTAGCCTCCATGCACTCATTACCCAGAAGACTGTTGTGTAGCTACGCAGCAACCATTGCCTGGCTAAGCTAGCTAGTAGCAGCCATTAAGTGAACAATTTGCTCTTTGGACTTTGGATTGTGGATGCAATTTCACATTCACATCTCTGCAGGAGAGACACACCGAGGGCACATGTTCAAGCTAATTCTTCAGGTTTCCAAACAGGCATTCTTATTCTGTACACTGAAGATCTGCACTGATTTGCTTTTATGGTCAAACACCTTCATGTTTGGCAATACCATTATATGTCTAATTCTCTCAATTTCCTCTCCCCCTCTCCTTTCAAGTCTGTCACATCAGGGTTGACCAAACTTTCTGGTCCTACAGGCTTCACATCAAGAGTCTAGTACATCAGCGCTATGTCCCCCAGGAAGCTGAGCAGAGAGGGCACAAGTTCACAGGCAGGAAGAGCAATACCTCCCCAAGGGGACAGGGTGACCCAAGCATGTAGGTATCAAGAGTCTGTTTGTATTGGCTCACCTCTTCACACAGCAAAACACACAATTCACCCTGGAGTTGTCACCTCACCGTGCCCCTGTCTGCAGCAGTGTGGCCTGTCTTCAGCACACAGGTCACACCTCAACTGCTTGCAAATAGGAAGCTGTGCAAGAGCTCTGCAGTGAATATCTGCATCTCCTCTCCCTGTTCTGTGCACTGCTGAAAGCACAGTGTGGGATCGACCACTGAAGACCCACTGTAGACACAACTTTGTGGCATATGTCAATTTTAAGGGAAGATGGAACTGATAGCAAGGAAAAGATTTCCTGACTTTCCTCTGTGGCTTTCCTGATGCCAGCGTGTTGGAAGAACTGCGCCAGCAGAAGAGAAGTTTGAGCCTTGCTGACCAAATTAGTTTATTCTAATATCTCACTTTACAATGGCTGATATGGTCAGCTGCTTCCCTTCCAGTTTCAGAACTGGTCACAAGAAGCAGCTGAGACAACTTGTGTTGCTGTATTGCTTCCAGGGCCTTTGTAGGGTTAGTTAGTTGGGAGACTTTTATCAGAGTGCCAAGTATGGATTATTGTCCAGGGCTTAGAATATGCATTAGTTGGGTAAAAATCTCTATTGCATGGATGCTGGTGCTCAGCCCTAGTGCTGGCTAAGCAATGCAGAACTCCCACTGCAGTTTCAGTGCACAGAACCCTGCTTGGGGTTAATTTCCTGTGATACCACACTGACAACTTCAAGACATCTCAGCTGGGAAGCAAGTCTTTCCTCCACAATCCCAGGCTCACATTTCTAAGGCAAATGATCCTATTCCAGCGCTATTTTGCTTTTTAGACTTGTTTGTAGAGTTAGATTTAACCAGGGTTTTATTTTGTTGGTTTTGTTTCTTAAATGCCCCCATGTGTCAGTGAGGTTTGTTTCAACAATCTCTTGTGGACATGCCAGCCTTAATCTCACTCTTCCAGGCCCTTCTTATTGTCTGGGATGAAAGCTCAACACAGAGCCACCCTTGCTAATTGCCAGCTTTACGTTTCCCAATGACAGGTGTATTGTCTGGAGGAACAGACCCAATTGTGTCCCTGCACAGTAGGGTATCAGCTGCTGATATTAGAAAGCCTTTCAGGGGAGCTTGGGCATGGCTGGTTATTTAGTGCCATCATTTATAACAAATCTGAGTAGCCTAGAAACTTGCAATAGAAAAAAATAGGACCTGCCTTTATTATTCATCTTTGTTTTTTTTCCCTCAAGCAACTAACTACTCCTAAATCTCCCATCCTTTTACCAGCACAACAGAGCATTTGGTTCTGTTCTTTGCAACACTAGATCTCTCTCATACCCTTTTTCCATAGTTATCTACTAAAGGGATTTTGCTGGGTTAACCGAACACCCACTGTGCATCTACCTCAACTGGTAATCACAGCTAGCAGAAAGTTTGCAAACTGTTATTCCTGTGGGATGCATTCTGAAGCAATGGGGCTAATCGATATGCATGGGCTCAGATTTACAAATGTCAGAGAGAGATGGTTTATATCCTCCAGAGATACTGGGTAACAGCCCTGAGGCAGGTAGCTTGCTTCTGGGGACAGTGAGTCTGTGCCTGCTTTATCAGGTAAAAAAGGGGCTCTGGTACTCAGAATGAGGAAAGGCAGCAGCAAGAGAGCTCCTGAGAGATGCGAGGGGAAAAATACAAGAATAATATTAGGGCCAGATTGCATCTGTCTTTCCCATTTTGCACATTAAAGGGTAAAGCTCTCCATACGTGACTGTTGCACAACAGCAGAGATCCAGCCAGTACTGCAGCACCATGCGACCAGAAACGCAACAGACCATTAAGCAGATGGCCCAAGTTTTCGCTGCAGGAACCTGGCAATACAGAAACCGTCTCTTTACTGGATTCAATCACGTCCGTCACAAGACAGGAGGGTCTGCAAACACTCGTGTAAGCAGTTCCACCTCAACTTACGGGAATACAGATGTCCAGAAAGAGGAAGCGTGTGATGTCTGTCTGAGTCCTGGGTGCCCCCATAGCTTTGGAGCATCATTTTGGTCAGACAAGGACAGGCATCCGTGCATGGAGATTTCCCCTTATTTCTGCTCTCTCCCACACTGCTCAACATCAATATGTGCATCCAATAACTAGTGCTAGGAGACCTGCGCCTACACATGGGTAGCATGCCAAGGAGCATCAGCAGCCCAAAAGGACACAGTGGGCTCCTGGGTTGGCCATGGAGTCACAGCACCTCCCTGTAGTACACGCTGATGTCCAGCAAAGCAGACCTGCCTTATGCCTCTTTATACAAAGCAACAGTGAGTGGTAGGAAAAGTAATTATGGCTTTTATAGCTTAAAAGATCCAAGGAGGAACGAAGGGGTAGTACTTGGTAAGAAAGCACTGAAAGAACTAAAGATTAATAGGACATGCAATTACTTCCTCAAGGACAAGCCACTGCTCAGAATAGGCTGTCACACACTTGCCTCCTTCCACACCTTTTGGGTGCAATCCAGATGATCATTTAGATTTTCTAGTGTTCTGCAGGTAACTTACAATTACCAACACCTATTTTTTGAAGTTTAGCTTGTCTTAAAAATGACCATATCTCTGCAGTCGCGTTCAGACAACTCAGATGCATATTGACAGTCCAGATGGACTCCCTGCTTCACATCCCTTTTAATGACACACAGCAGCATCTCAGAGAGCAGCATAGAGACCTCTTCGTACCTGGAACTCTCTTCCTCCTCTTCCAACACATGTAGTTTTGCCAGCTCATTCTGCCAGAACCTAAATAAAGCTGAAAACTTGATTCCAGCACTACTAACAGAAGGCCTTTTGCAATTGTCAACAGAACACCAGAAATTCAGGCATGTCTCCTAAACAGTATTGACAAGTGATAGACAGTAGCATAATGATTTGAGTATCATAACGCTAGAAAACAGTGTAAGATCAGCATTAGGCATTCTCGAGTTTCTAGCCCCACAACATTTAGCTCAAAGTATGCAAAGGGTTCCCCGTGTACTTCATTTTCCCTCCTCCTTGGAGGGAGACAGTCTATTTCTTATGTGTACACACCTCTGCCAGCAACTTTTTCCCGTTCAGAAGATGGTTCTTCCTGAAACTCTTGGGAACTTGCTTCATGTTTCAGCGCACGACCCCTTTGACTGCACCACTTGTCTGCTCTGGGTTCAGCCTCTTCTTTCAGTTTTCAAAGTAATGAAGACCCCCTCTTGGACTCAACTCTTTATTTCATTATAGAGTTTAAACACCTCTGATAAATCCCCTGCTTTCACTTGTACAACAAAGAAGATCCCTGAGGGATCACCTCTGTCCTGACCCAGGCAAGCACTTACTCAATTAGCTTTGTTTTACCCACAGGTTGGTGAAGTTTTAGTCTATCTAGTTCTGATCTTGTCAGAATTGTATTTAAATTCTCCTGACAGATTCTTGGCCTGCAGCTTGCTAACAGATCGTTGTAGAGGCAAGATGTTTGAAATTAGAGTGGTTTTGAACAGGAGAGACACATGGCGCGTTTATTCTCCAGTTCAGTGATTATCTCTCTGCCTGGCTCCACTCCTAACACAAGTTCACCTTGGGACATTACAGGAGTTGTTGGCTAGTTTGGGAACTAGTGAGTGTTTATTGGAGTATGTACAAGGCACAGCCAGGACTCGGGCCCAGGCACAACTGCAGTATGTGCTTTTAGCTTCTGGACAATTTGCATTGCCTCTGGCCAGCTCTAATGAAAACCAGTCCCACGCAGGGTTGAACGGTGCAGGAACCAGTATATTCTCTGCAGACAGACACTGAATGTAAGGGCAGTCATTTATCTGGACTTCAAGCAGCAGAAATACAAGTGTGGCACAAGAAAGCAGTTCTTGGCTTTCTCTAATTGCCTGTCATTTCACATGCATGTGCCTGTGGTGATTTGTCACCCTTCATTTTGAATAGTTGTAGGCACCAGTCCCATAACCACAAGCTACTGGCACCACATTCCCACCAGTGCTCTACTGGGATCCTTGCTGACTTTTACCTAGCAGAGCTGCAGGCTTCGCTGATGTACTACAGAGCACTTGAGAGCATCTCAGAGTCTCGTGCAGCTGTTGGGCTGACTGTGGCTGTCAGGCTGTCTGGCTGTCCTTTGAAAACCTTCAACAAAGAGGTGCCAAGTTGTTCCATCAGAGAGTGCTGGAACAATGGAAACCTTCTGCCCATCACTCTAACCTCTTACATGAAGCCAATCCTGGATCTACAGGATCAAAAGCCTCATCTGCAAAGAGTTCACTTTTTTGTAACCCCCTTATTCTAGAGAGCAAAAAGTGATTTACACTTGTTACCCTGAAGAAACAGCATGGTTGCCTTTCATGCTGCAAGAGCAGGCGCAAGCTTTGTAGAGTAAAACTGTACTAAAGATTTTGTTAAACGTTCCAAGTTACGCGACGTCTCTTTAAATAAGGTCCAAGAATTTAAGATGTCATTTGGCACTCATGCACAAAGAAAACACTGAATACAAACTGGGAAGACAGGCAGGGTATAAATGCAGACACCAAAATACCTAGAGTTTATATGTTACATACACAAACTGGAAAGACAGGCCTCAGCATGAATGCCCACCTGTTGTGAAAAACACCAACCTTGTATCCCAAGTAAGTTTTTAGAAATGAGTCTGGAGTGCTATTTAACTTCTCTGACAGATGTCTTGTAGGATGGCAAACCTGGATTGCAGCTTTGTTAAGGCTAGAAACAGATTTCAGGACTGCTTTAAAAAAACAAAGAAGTTTGCATCTTCAGGCTCCAGCACAGTTCATTGTACCGGGCTAAGGTAAGCTCTGAAAGTAGCCTTAGATGCTCACAGAGGATACAGAAACTGCTGAACAGACCATTTTCTGTCTGTCAGGAGACCATGCAAACACTCTTTTATGTATTAGTTCAGAACCTTAAAAATTACTTTAACTTGACGCTCTTTTCCTCAGTGTTTTTTCTCCTAAATACTTTTAGACTCACCAAGAGACATTATGTCTCTTCCACCCCAGTGACAGCGGGTACCCAGGGACAGTGGTTATGCCTTGTGATGCCACTCATTACCCCGTCATCTATTCAGAGGAATACAGGGCAGTTGTCAGGGTTTAGTGGTCCTGATGGCACCTGTACTGGAGGACTCTGAAGGACCATAGAAAACATCAGCAGGATCACTGCACGTTCAGTGAAGGGCATCAACCCAGAAGCAGTCTGCAATACAATGGGTGTGAAAAAGCCCATGTAAGATATTCATAAAAGATCTTATTCTTAACACCACCAGTTGTATTTATGTAAATGGCACTGGAAGTAGGTATCTTATAAAGTTGAGAGGGAGAAACAAGCACTTGTCTGCGTCTCAGCCAGCCATTAACCAGCAATAGATGGAGCTAGTGATGCACTAAGACGGCTCTGAACTAGGGAAGAGATGTACCTGCACATCTGCAAAAAATACCAGTCTCGTACCTGGGAGCATAGGAAAAGAGATGATATTACTAGAAGGTAAAACAATAATTGTAGGACATCTGCTTAGTTGTCAAAGACCAAGAGGGAAATAAAGCTGTTGTCCCCTCTAGCTAAAACCTGCTGTTTCTTTTTCCCCAGACTCCCAGCCACCAACTGCTCTACAGTTTGCATGCCAATCCAATTTTGACGCCTGTAATTCACCCCAGAGACTGTTTATTTTAACTTTATCAAATGAAGAGAAAAACAACTGTGTTAGAATAAAAAAAGAGCATCTGGCAGCAGGACAGTCTTTCTCTCAGACAGCTTCCCAGCCTAACTGGTATACAAGAAAATGGGATCTTAGTTACTCAAGTGTTGAAAGAAAAGGCAGAAGAGAGTGAAAAGCGCAGGTTCTCTGTGTGCTTATCTTAAAATGGTCTTTCATGGTCTCCTGGAACAAATGCTCCCATTATATTGTGCTCCAGTTCAAAAGAGGCACCCAAGCCTGCAGGATGCAGCAGCAATGAATCCACACAGAGGACACTGTTCGATGTAGCCTATGCCGAAAAAGTGACCCCTGGAACTCCACCAGCTTAGTAATGTACCCCCAGCAGCCCCTGGCCAGTGTGGGACAGAGGAACACAGCTTTCTGAGAGTCAACACAATGAAAGGGCACTCAGGAAAACAGACACATCCATTTCTTTTTCCAGATTTTGAGTATCAGGCGCCTCAACCCCAAAACCCAGTGGCACCACAACTTTGAGCCATGTCAGCACGTCACAGAGTTCTCCATCTGCAAGGTGTCCTCAGTGAGAGCTTGTAAATCAGACCATCCCTCACTTCCCGACCCCTAACATAAGCTGATTCCTTCATATTTCACGCCTCAACTTTCCTATTCACTGGCAGTGGCTAGCGCCACGCTTTGCCCTGCAGCTCCTCCAGTCTGAACACAATGGGGTTTTTTCCCTGCAAGACTGGCACAACCAAGAAGGAGGTTGGGGCTTGGTTTTCTTCCCCGTGGCTGTTTTTGTTCCCTCCCATTGGCAATTGCCACTGGAAGCAAAAGCAGACATTGCACAATAGCTTTGCCCACTCACCCCATTTTTGTTTGCACCCTTTCATCTGAGTAACACACTGATGGAGAACGCTCATTTTTAAATAATTAAAGGGACACTGCAGACGTGTAGATTTGGTCTGGATAAAAGGACCCCAGTTTCATTTTTAGGCTACCTGCTAATTGGGTACTGTTCAGGAGACATCTGACTTGCTTCTGATGCAAGAGCTGTGGTTCCTCTTGGAATGAAACATGGGCCTGCTCCTCCTCTCAGCAACACCATCTATTCTAATGCCATGTTCTGAGCATTAACTAACTCGAAAAGGGAGGTGCTTTACTCGATAAAATACTTGGAAAAATTTCCCTTTAGGAAAGAAGCTGATGCGCTACTTACCTTCCAGGGCTGTCCTACAGGAGAGAGCCCCCCATAATGAGCATTTTATACTCAGAACAAACAACATTCTCCTTTATTTTTTTATTCAACAAGATTTTTAATTTCAGACATTTATACATTTACATATAGGTATATACTGAAAGCAGATTAGATATGTGATAGGCTTTGAAAAAATCATCACGTCTGCCTTGCTTTAAAACGCATCCTTTCTTGAGATGTTGCAACAAGCTTTTTTCTTGAGCAATACATTAGGGCATTCCTTTTACCAGGTCAGTGAGCTGGAGGAAGAGCTAAAACAGAGGTCAAATGTAGCTGATCCAGAAAATACTGGATTAATTTTATTGACTTCCCTGATGTACAACAGGACTTCTCGAATTTGGAAAAGGGGCATTTATCTCTTTTTCTTCCACCATATTCCCATTACATTGACAGCACAGAAATTTCAGGCAGGTTCCCATTTTCTCATGCCATTATAGGCGCTAAGATCGAAACATAAAAGTTTGGGAATTTTCCCCCTTTATCTTCATTTTCTTTTAAAGCTTCACAGCTTTTTGCTGAACCTATTACACAAGTTCCACAACCCCATGACACGGCATTTCTTTAAGTACGGCAGAACGAAGTCAAACGGAGGAGTAAGGATGAGCATCCCGCCCGCTCCCGCCCATCCCTGCCCCGACCAGCCCGGCCTCCACAGACCACCGGCAGCTTCTCGACCACCCCGGGACACGCAAGGGGCGACAATGCCCTAACACGGCGCCTCCCCGGTAACCGGAGCGGTGCCCGGTGCCTGATCCTCCGCCGATAACCGCGGGCAGGACCCCGCCGCCCGCCGCACCGAGAACCCACCGCCGGCGCCGCCATCTCGCAGGCTGCGGGCGGGCGGGGCCCCAGGCCCGGCCCCGCTGTGGTTGACCCGGAAGCGCTCGGCAGGCTCCGTCCGTCTCTGAGGGGGTGAGAAGATGGCGGCGGTGTCGGTGCTGCAGGCGCCGAGCGGCGGCTTCAGCTTCGATAACTGCGCTCGGTGAGGCGGGAGCCGGGGCGCCGGGGCTGGGCCGGGCTGCTGAGGCTGAGATGGGGCGGCAGTGGGGCGCGGGGGCTGCGGCCGGGGGAGAAGCTCTCCTCCTGGACTCACTTACGGCCTCTGTTGCAGGAACTCGCTCCTGGAGGCCGAGCTCTCCCAGAAGGGGCAGCGGCTCCCCGCCGCCCGCAAGACCGGCACCACCATCGCCGGCGTTGTCTACAAGGTGAGGCGGGCACCGGGCGCCTTCCTCCGGTGTTTCGCAGCGGGAAGGAGGCCGGGCCAGGCCGCGGGCTGCTCCTCCGCTCCTGGGTCGGGCTGTGCGCGGCTGCCCCTCGTTGTGGGGCCGGGGAGAGGCCGCTGGGTCTCTCGGTGGGAAGCGGCCGCCTGGCGCGGCCCGGCCCGGCCCGGCTCGGCTCGGCTCGGCTCGTGGTGGAGGTTCTGCGCTGCTGAGTCATGCTCGGTCTGTGCAGAACCGGTTCCTGTGCCTCATCCTC
The DNA here is from genome assembly GCA_009867235.2 of Psittacus erithacus. Classification (NCBI taxonomy): domain Eukaryota; kingdom Metazoa; phylum Chordata; class Aves; order Psittaciformes; family Psittacidae; genus Psittacus; species Psittacus erithacus. The sequence goes on along the minus strand of WYDI02010441.1, from coordinate 91,227 downwards.
CTCACCCTGGGCTGCTCTGGGCCTTGCAGCTGGTCTGGCTGTTGGGGCTAGAAAGTGCCCCTTTTGAGATTTAGGCTCTCTTTCTGTAGGATGGCATAGTCCTGGGAGCAGATACAAGAGCAACTGAAGGAATGGTTGTTGCTGACAAGAACTGTTCAAAAATACACTTCATTTCCCCTAATATCTAGTAAGTATTAAAGTGTCGTATTGTGTAATGGCATTGGTAATAGTATTGGGGATTTTTAGACATGTCCTTTGCAAACAGCAATATTAGGGTGTACTTTAAAATCATAGAATAGTTAAGGTTGGAAAGGACCTTAAAATCATCTAGTTCCACCTACCCCGCCGTGGGCAGGGACACCACACACTAAACCATGTCACCCAAGACTCTGTCCAACTTGGCCTTGAACACAACCAGGGTTGGAGCATTCACAGCTCCCTGAGGCAACCCATTCCAATGCCTCATTACCCTCACAGTAAAGATCTTTCTTATAGCTAACATAAACTTCTCCTGTTTAAATTTGAACCCATATTGATATGATACTTTATTAGTAAGGGTTGTAGATTTTTAGTGTTTCATTTACACATAAACAGGCTATCTTGTGTCCTGAAAATACTGACTGTATGAAAACTTTCCTTTCATGATTAAATTTCTATTTGTTGGATAAAGCATGGAGTTATTTGTGTCCCCTGCCCTCCCCACCTTTTCTCAATTTGTTCATTATTCATTTCAGCTGTTGTGGAGCAGGCACAGCTGCAGATACTGATATGACGACACAGCTGATTTCTTCCAATCTGGAGCTGCATTCACTATCGACTGGACGACTTCCAAGGGTTGCCACAGCTAACCGAATGCTGAAGCAAATGCTTTTCAGGTAACCAGATGGGTTTCTTCTTTGTTTATTAACAATGCTGTTAAAGTGTGTTTTGTGTGTGGTTTGCTGTTCCTTGTGTAATCATGTTAAGGAACTACGGCTTCATTGTGGACTTCTGATTCACATATAAACATTGCTCCCAGGTATCAAGGCTACATTGGTGCAGCTCTGGTTCTAGGTGGAGTAGATGTCACAGGCCCTCACCTGTACAGCATATATCCCCATGGATCAACTGACAAATTGCCTTACGTTACCATGGGTAAGTGATACTTCTTCTATATTATAACACAAGTGCCTGGTAAAAAGAGTAAACAAATTATTATTTAAAGCTTTATTTAAATTTTTACTTAAACTCCATTGTTTACTGGGAGCTCTATAGACCTCAAACATAAAAGCCTTACCTTTATTTGTGAGGCAGGTGCACTGCTCTTTCTTTTGACGCTTTAAAAACTTGGGGTGTTATACCATTTAAGCTGCCAAAAACCTACTATTAGGAAAGTTGCTGTTTCCGTTCCCTAGCATACCTTCAAGTAAGAGAATTGTGGGATTCTCAAAAAGTTACTGTAAAAAAAATATCCTTAGAAACTTGATATGCAGATAGCCCTAACTCACAGCTCACATGAAGTCTCACTTGAGGAATTGTGTTGTACCTGAAGTTTTTCTGTAGTTTTATTGGAGAGAGTAGGGGGGAGAATGTGATTTGCTTTTGAGAGTGTTTTCTCCTTTGTTGTATTTCTGGTTAAGAAGCAGCTGCATTTTACTCCAGAAGGTTTTTCATTGTAATGGAGCAACACCTGGTGTACTTGGTACTCAATAATTGGTCTAACTACTGTATGGAGCTTCTCAATAAGTAGGTTTAATTCTGTCTATTGCTGGGGTCAACTTAACATCAGTAATCCACCATCAGGTTATGAAGTGTTAGTTCTCCAGGTCTCCTGCCTATGTAACATTTTCTGTAGTAGCAGTGATTTGAGCTATAACATATGCAGTTCTGTGTATGTCTTGTTCAGTTTTGAGTTAGAGATTGTGGTAATACTGAAAGCTGAAGCCACAGATTTTTGCATGCATTTTGGGCATTTAGGTACTACCCTGTCAAGACCAATTACAAAAGTAGTGCTCAGAATATATTGTAAAATACATACTTGCTAAATATATTCTTTGGTGTGTTCTCAACTATAAACAAGAATATAGGGTAACATGGAAATAAGTACTTTGTGGTAGCAGAATGTAAATCATAAGTAGCTTTTCTGGAGTATCTTGTCTCTCACTTAAAAAGTGGAAACAGTGCTCCATTACTTCCCAGTTCTACAGAGGAGATGAATAGCTACAGGTGTTGCAGTAGCAATAATTTCAAATTGTGAAGTGGCTTTTGGGTGTGTGCCGTTTACCTGTGAACTTGCTGAATAACCCAACTAAGCCTTTTAAGAGTACATTCAAGAAGACAATAATACAGAATAAAAGTGTCTTCAGTAATTTCTAATCTTGATTTGCGAATTTAACTTGTCTTTGGCCGTGTTCTCTAGATAAAATTGTTTCTTTAGTTATCTTAATTGTTGAGGGATACTTGGACGTTCCTTGTGGTGAGAATCCTGAAGTAATACACTATAAAAAACTTTGCAGTTTGCAGGAGAGCCTTAGTCATCATCACCATCATCCTCTTATTTTTTTGAGAAAAGCAATAACACACATGTTGTTGAAAGAAAAGGCACACACATCTTGAAAAATTACAGAATTTGCCCAGTCTCTGGCAAAAGGAGTGTTTTCAATAGAAGTGTTGAAGTAATCAACTTGCTTGGTTCTGAAGTTTTCTGTGATTTATAGGCAATAATCTGGAAATAAAAAATAGTAAGAGAAAACTAGTGCTTTCTGGGCTATTAATACTGTTATGCAGTTTCATCTGTGGTGTTTAAGGTTAATGCCCTATTCAGGCTATCATATATCTGAAAAAAGTAAAATGCCAAACATGGCCTGGATTGCAATTGGGTTTGCTCTCTGATCACTTGAGAAGATACTCTTATCATTTCAGCCTTGAGTTTCAGTTTGAAGACTTGAATGGTTTTGAAAGAGAGCTTGGTTTTAGGAATGCTGTGGAAGCGTAATGTAGAGTTCATATAAATACATCTGAAAAGCAAATTGATCTGAAAATGAAGTCGGATTCAGTCTGTGTTTGATGCAGCTTTTATGCAGTCTCCATGATTGGAAAATAGAACTTCAATTTTATTTTTTTGTGTCGTTCATGGTTGGCATCTTTAGGTAAAACACATAGTATATCCTTGGAAATGTTAAAGGTTTTTCTTCTGGATCTTTGCACTATTGAAACAGTGCAGCTGTTTAAACTGAATCATCTGGTTTAACTGTTGTGAGAACTGATTAAATCATACAAATCTTGCAGAGGTGGTTCTGGACCAATAGATGGTGCCAGTGCCTCAGGAATTGGGAAGTAAGTTACTTGACAAATAAAATCCAAGGAAGTCATGTGATGTCATTGTTTAGCCTTTGATACATAAAAAAAGTAAATGTCTGATTTTGTAACTGCCTTATACCCAATGCTGTAGTAAACTAAAAGTATAACTGGCTTTATACTGATAGCTGCTGTTAGGTGATTGACTGAATACAGTTGCATTTTCCATTATGTACGTGGTTACTTATGTGCCTGTGTTTTAAAAGCTTTAAAATGCAGTATTTCTGAAAATCCTGGCTGCTCCTCTTTCCCTCCACAAAAATAACATAGTAGCAAAATAAGTGCAAACAAGTAGAAGGTAAAATATCAATGGATTATGTTCACTGTAGCTTAAACTTTGATTTGCTGTCAGCTGCATCAGGTCTATGTCTGGTGATTACATGTCACTTTTGGCTGTGTTGTCAAACAAAGCCCTTCTCAGCATAAATGTTCTTTACCTTTCTGCACCTGGTACACTGATACTTTCTCCACTGACTAGGGTATATTTTAGTAAAAAGATTAGCTTGTGCATGTAAATGAACCATAGAACTAAGAAAGCAGAGAAAGTATCAAAGGTCAAATTAGACATGGTAGTTGAAATGATATTTTGATCTTATTAAGATTAATCTATTGTTAATTTTTTGAAGTTTTCTAAGAGCAGTTTATTGAATTATGTATATTTTGGCTAGTTCATTTTTGGAAATTCAGTATTAAATAGGAAAGGTTGTTGAGGTGCTGGCTTTTTGTTTGTTTTTAATGCGCTGGAGTGTGTTTGTGGGTGGACGGAGTGGTGTCCTCTCTTGCAAGGGAGATTTAAAAGATACTCAGTGCTTACTCAGGAGTGAAAACATCAATTTAAACTGTTTATGCTGACAAAGGACAAAATTGGATTTCAGCAAACGATGCAAGATTGTCTGATTGCTTGGCTTGTCTAGGAAAGCTTCTGGCCAAGACTTATAATGAAATGCATGCATAAAATTAAAGCACTTGAAGTCTGTAGTTCAGCTTTTGGAAACAGTAAGTATGTTCCAGTAGTCTCTAGTGGCTAAAGCTAGTCCCCTGGTACCAGTGTTGCTTCATATTCATAAATCAGCTCTTCATGCATTGGCAATGTCATCCTGCAGAGCAAGCACTACCACTGCTGAGACACAGCCCCCTCAGCCAGGAACCAGGGTGAAAAATGACCCCAATCGATGGGGCTGTGGAGATCACTGAATTTTTACCTAGAATGAACAGCAAATTGAATAACAATGAGTGCGTGTGAATTAATGCCCTGTCAGGAAGCCCTGACAGTGATGGATTAGGAAGTGCTAAATGTTGCTCTCTGAAGGCTCTGTATGTCCTCCAGTGTGGCAGGCTGAGATAGCAAACAGGTCCTTGGGTGATGAAAATGGACTGTGCTTAGCAATAAGAAGTTGTCTTCAGTGAATGTTCTGCTAAAAAGATCCAGTTCATCTGTTTTAGAAAAGCTACTGCAGTAGCAAAACACAATGGAAATTACTGTTGGTTGGGGTTTTTTTGCTGTGTATCAATAATTATCTTTTGCTTTAAATCAATACTGAAGTGGCACAACTGCTCAAGGAGAGAGGTGGGATTTTAAATTGAGTTTATTATAGTTGAGACCAGAAAATTTTTAGTAACTTGGTTGTGAAGACTTGTGAAATGACCAATGTTTCTTAAAGAAGGAGAAAAAGAAATCTCTTGGTCTCACTGACCTGGTTCATGCTGATTATCAGGCTGAGAAGCGTTTGCCTCAGAATACAGCTTTGGTTTCTGTAGTTTGTTATAATTTGTTTGGCAATGAATATTTTATTTTTTTTCTATTTAGGGGCTTTCTGAGTATTTATTTCTAAAGCTTGCAGGAAGTACATGGAAAAATGATTCTTTGGAATTGATCCGGCATTTTTTCTTGATGACTGTGTTTCCAAGGCTGTTGAAGTGTAACCATTCATAGTAGTTAGTGGGTTTTGAAATCTAGCTGAAAGGTTTTTTTTCCCCCTACATGTTTTATAATACAAATACATGATGACCAGTTATATTTAGTTTTATTATCCCTATTGATTTGAGGTTGAACTGCTGCATCTTAGCAATGTTGAATCCTAACTGGTAGTGACTTAAATCAGTTCTTGTGTATGAGGTGGGAACATCGATCCCTAATTACTGGATGGTGTTTTGCAGTGTTTGGTTTTTATCTTTCTCCGGACATTATGTTTGGGAATTGTTAAGCTTGTTTCTACATAAAGGCAAAGCATGCTTGTTAAAAATGAGTTATTGGTGGGTACTGAATACATGGACAAGAGAACAGCTGGTTCCTCACATACAAACAAGTTCTCAATAGACCCTTAATATCTAAGTTTTCTGTGCTTTTATAGGTACTGCAATAAGAAAACCATACTTGCAATGTTTACTTAAGTTCACAGCTTTTATTGCCAGTTCTCCTGTTACAATGCATAGCTTTCACAAGTCAGTTGAACTACTTGGAACATTGTGGGGTTGTTTGAATCATATGTGGAATTTGACAAGTAGAGGGAAGTTGGTGTAATTGGATAGTGAAGTTTGCAACTCATGGGCAACTGTCCACTCCTGGTTTCCTGCATCTCTGTGGATAGTTATGTGAGGGGGTTGCAGCCTGCCAGCAGTGCAAATAGGGGGATCCAAGGGGTTTTATTAATTAGCGTGTTACAAGTGAATGCATATCACTAGTGTTTTTCAAAACAGTTCCTATTCCTGTTGTCAAACAGCAGATTTGTTTTGATGGAGAAACTCTGAAGTATACATCTATTTGTGTTTGTAAAACATGCTGTTTACATCTGGTGCTAGTGAGAGTAAAGAATTTTCATTGTGCTATTTAAGATTACAAAAATGTGTTCTTTCAGAGAATGCTCAGCTGTGCTGTGAGACTTTTACTAAGGTACTTTTTTAAAATGCCAGCTCATAAAGCTTGTGTTTAGAATTTACAAACAGTAGAGGAAAAACACAAACAAGTTTATTCAGCTTTTCCAGCTTTATTTCCTGTTCTGTTAGACCCTCTGTGGGATCTTGGTTTGCAGATGTAAATGCCTACATGCAGGTTTAATAAAATTAAGACTTTCAACAGCTCTTAGAAAACTTATGTTATAGGACTATCAGCATTTATTTATTTCAGATTAATACTAGATTTGGCATTTATTTGTGTCTTAATATAGTGAGATAAATAATCAGAAGTATAATTCTTTATGTATAAAGGATTTAATGTAATGTAGCATAAGGTGTGTCCTCTCTTCTTCCTTTTTCTCCTTTGTAAGTCTGCTGAGTTCTGGCCCATGGGTTCTTTTGGGCACTTCTCTAAAAAAGGAACTGGAGGAATGAACCCAGTTTGAGCCGTGAATGGGATTATTGCAATATTAGTGATGATTTTTGTCAGCAGAAGTTGTAATATTCTTGGCTCAGTAGCTAATGTAGTAACTTGTCAGATACTACATTTTATACTTTAATTCCTACAAATTTTTTTAGTCTTTATACTCCTTATTTTTTTCAAAGAACCCTTATCAAAGAGTGATTGTTTCCTAGTTTTGAGGCTTCACATTCTGCTTATGGTAGGCCTTCATTTGAGTGTAGTAGGAATGTGGTCTTAGTTTGAGACCGTATCTTTTTTTTTTTTTTCCCCCTCATTAGAAATCTTTTATGTCATCCCACAAGAAGCATTATTTTATGGTTAAAATCCTGTGTTTGTTTTGGAACACCCCTTATTGTGACCTTGTTTGAAGTATCAGTAAAATTCCTTTGATTTGTGGTTTGTTCTGTGGTATCAGCTGTTTGTATCAGCAGTTCATTTCTGCTATTAGTTGCTTAAAAATCTTCTTTATTCCCAGTTTCAGCATTTAAAAAAAAAATGGAGTCATGTATTGCTCCAAGGTGCAAATGAATAGTCATTGCCTGTAATACAAGTACACACTTAGAATGTCCTACTGCTTTTAGATGTGATGTATTTGGTACTGTAAAGGTAATGATCCTCAACCACAGCAATATTCTGTAACAGGAGTATCTGTCATATTCATTGGGATTACCATGTTCATTGATTTGTGTCTGTAAATCTGCTGTTTCTACCCTTTAAATTTGATCTATAATTGGACCTCCTTAAATGGTTCAGATAAGGTAGTCTGTATTTTCTCAACAGTGTCACTGTCAGCTTCTCCTTTTTCATTATACATTCAGCAGACTTGATAAAATCAGCAGGACACCTCATTTGAAACTGTTTAATCGCTGCCTTTTTCTTTCACTAAACCATTGAGGTGGTCAAGTGATATACACAAATCATTTTAAATAGAAAATATGGCTTTCTCTGTGACCCAGCTAAACAGATAGCAGTATGCAAAACAAGTTAAAAAGTAATAAATGCCAGAAAATCTTCTAATTGGAGTAAAAAATTGCAGGTAACTTTATTCACTCCCCAAAAGTAGTGCTCTCTGAAATATGGTTAGGGCTACAGACAGACAAAATATCTTCCTGAAGACTCACTCTTTCTGAACAAAGCAAGCTTACAGTTTCAGATGGTATCATACTGCTTTTTGTATTAATTTACAGAAAGCACATTTATAACACCTGCATTTACAGTGCTTTCGGTAGAGATGGCTTCTGTTCTATTACTATACTTGTACTGCATCCTTTAAGAGAAGTAACGTTAAACTCATGTTTTCATATCTGTCATTTTGTCTGCTCAGCTGTTGCTGTTCAATGTAAAAATAATGGCATAAAGTAAATGCATAATAAACTGTTTAAAAGAAGATGAGGGAAATAACCTCGTGGCAGCAGCCACTACCCTATTACCACTGGTGGTTTACTCATCCCCATGTGTAAAGGTGACTGTGCCAGGGCAGCTCGTTAAAGCAATCTATTCATTCTGAGTGTCTTTAGTATTAAATGACATACCCTCTAATGTGGCCAGGCACAAAAGTGGGGCAGGAGAAATGGAGGAGTAGGAATTACAAACGTTGGCATTTGGTTAACTCTTTTTCTACCTCATTTTTCTATCTTAGTGTTCAAAATGGTAAAAAGATAACTGTCAGGATGGACACAGGTCTGTGTGCCCTAGCTATGAATTTAGGATTTAATTAGGTTCTGGACTTAGTGGCTAGACAAGAGTGTACAGTAAGCTAAGGTAGACTTCAGTGTGGTTTGTGCTGCTGATGTTTATCTCTTTCTTAAGAAAGTAGCGTATTGAAATCCACTGGCTAAAGTAGTGTCCTAATTCTGTTCCCATAGGTTCTGGGTCGCTGGCAGCTATGGCAGTGTTTGAAGATAAATACAAACCGGACATGGAGGTAAGAATTTTTCTTTTAAAACCTCAGTTTTCTTCTCTCAGCAGTCCTCATGATCATAAGAAGAGGTTTGAAGCTTTAAATAAAGTTAAATCTGCTCTGGTTTCCCTGCACTTAAAATGTACTAATGTCAGCTTACTGCAAAGCTTAAAATTGATGGGTAAAATGAAATTTAAAGGAACACAGCTGCTTGTGAATTTGTGTATGGAAAAGCTTGTCTGATCTGAATGTAGGTGAAAGCTTTAAAAACACACAACTTGCTGATCAGAGTTGACCAGGAATTTAACAGTGCTTGCAGAGTCAATATTGCTGTCTTGCCATCAGTAATCAGACCCCCTTCTCTTTGAATTTTGAGAAGAGAACACAGGATTGTAAAATCAACAAGAAATATTCAAGTAGTATATGAAACTAGTTAGATTTCTATTTGATTGGGTATGCTCAGAACTAGTAAATATACTTCCAGTATTATCTACTTAAAAGCTGATTATCAGAAGATTTACAAGGTTGTGGCTTGTTTGTGTTTTGCTGATAATCTTGATTAAAAATTGAAAAAGTGTTTGGCTGCTCATTACAGGGAATCATTCAGGGAGCTAGAAGCTGGAGTGCTTGAGATCAGAATAAGCTCTTCAGCTATGTGTGTATGCAGCACATTGGTATCTATAGTATTTCCTTACACTTAGTTACCCCATGTTCAATGCCTGTTAACTGAACAGTGAAAAATCCAGTTATCTGCAGGCGGACTATTGATGAAAACAAGACAAAACAATTAAAGGGCTTTCTGTAACCGTGTTTTGTAAAATGCCTCAGTAATGGCAAGCCCTTTTTTAAACCACGTTAAGCTCTTTAGACTTTCTGTGAATACTTGCCATTTCAATTGATTAATATTTGCCTGGTAAAAAAAAACTGGATTCAACACAAAAGCTGAAAATTGAACCTATTAAAAATTACTTGTAACGTGATTGCAATCATTTCAGCCAGTGCAGCTATAACAAATCTTGCAGGTATTGCGTTGATTTCTTTCACAAAAGGTCTTCAGAAGTTCCTCGTGTTTGTCGTGCAGTTGCTGTGGATCATTTCCTTCCCTTCAAATGCACTATATTTTCAGGTGATGGTCCCATAAGTCCACTGAGTTCCTCTAAAGTTGATCACTTTAAAGTTCAAATGTAATTGATGTCATACTCTGTCACATCTCTTGAAGAAATGCGATGTGTAATACCAGTTGACTTAAAAAAAACCCATCTTGTTTCAAGAAGTTTTCCATCAGTGAAACTGCTTAAGAGTTCGTTATAAGCACTTTTCCAGTTATTCCTGAAACTGGCTCCTTTTCTGTAGATATGAAATAGTTGTGCAAAAATGCAGTAAGATAAGGATTCCTGTGTTGCTGCAGTGGTTTGGGTGGTATCTGAAGACACTGGAATTCAGGGCTCTAGTGTATTTATAAATGTTATCAGAAATACTGGAATATTTTTAATAGACGCTCAGGTTTCCTCTCTGCGGCATTACACTGGATGACTGATAAAGAGCCACTAGATAGAGGTTTTTCCCTCTCCCCTCATGCCTCTCTTAAGAATGACAGAGTCTCTTTTTCCAGCCTCTTGTGTGACCGTGCACTTGGCATGTGTGCTATTCATACTGAAAACATGAACTACAAATCCTTGGAATCAACAGCTCCAGCATAATAGTCTGCTCTCAAAGCTATAAATGTCATGGCTGTGCTATGAAACTAAAGATTTCATCATAGTATCTGCTAGTTCTCAAACTTATATTTTAAGTCATTCTTTGTGTAAGAGCAACCAAAAAAAGGCACCAAAAATTGGTAAATCTCCAACTTTTTCTGTTTGAAAGGTCATCCTAATTAAATTGTCTTCAAATACAACCATAAATGGCAGCAGATATTCACTTTTATAACAAGCATGTAGAGATGCAGCCTACCAATTTGTTGAAATAGATATTTAGATCTTTGAGGCTTGGGTGCGCCTTAACCCTTCCTTTGTTTTTGCCAGCTATTCTGTTGATAAGAGAATATTGTTTATAATAAGTTATTAATTTAATAATAACTAAACAAGCAAAGACGCAGGTGATAAGCTCAGTTATCCTTTTAGATGCTGCTTTGTAATTTGTTGTGGCTGCCAGCCTAAAATGTTTACCTTTTAAGTCAGATGTGGTTTGTTTTTTTTCTAGTAAAGTAACAAAATAACAAATGATATTTCTCTTGAAATGAAAACAAATCTGAAGTGTGCTATGGGTATTTTAAATAAAACTTGCTATGAAATGGCAATGGTGGTAAACTTAAAATTCCTGGAGATTAATTTAATAATATGGGTAGAGGATTAATATTTTTCTGCCAAGATCAATGCTGCTTTCCCTTGCACTAATTGTCAGAATATCTTGCTAGGGCTACTGGAGGGTAGTGGTGTGCTTCAAGACCATCACATCACAGAAAAATGATTCAAAGGCAAACTGTCCTGCACCCTCTGGTATCAACTTGCAAATTAGCATCTGGAATGTAATTAAACAAGCTTAATGAAAGTAGCAGCTGAATATTACTGGAAAAGACAATCAGCTTTTTTGCCTCTGATATATATTCTGTACTATTGAAGCTGATCACCAAACGCATTGTGTGAGCACAGTTAAAAAAAATTAGCATTTATTTGAAGAATAGGGACTGTTTTTCATTCTGTTATGCTTTTGGCATGCACTGGTGTCCCATGAGAGCCATGCCACAGCAGATAGTGCACAATATTTATAAATCCATGACAGGCAATAATAGCAACTTGAAAAATTCTTTTGCTAGAATTTCAAGTTGAGAGCTGCCAAAAGCTGAGAGGATCAAATCTGCAGTGGCAGCTGCTGTGCCCTACAGTTAGAATCATAGACTTTGAAGATGCTCAACTTGAAAAAAAATAAAACCTAAAAAAATAAAGAAATAAAAAAAGAAGACTGCAGGCTTAGCCAATTTTTGCAGGTTTCTAGAGCCCTGGCTCTCTGCCTTTTGAAGATGAGTTGCTGAAGCTTCTACCACTGCCTGAGGCGTGCTAACACCAGCAGGATGTGTTTTTTTCCATAGACTCAGTGTGTCTTCAGAATTTAAGTAGCACATGCTCTATCAATGGCAACTGTGATGGTCCTTTCCCTGGTTGCAATGCTGGGAGATGATCTTTACCCAACATCCTTCAGAGAAACTGCTAAGATAGATGGTGACGTACCCAAGTGCCACTTCTGCAGTCTGATTTATGGAGGCATGTTTCATTGTGAAGCAAGTGCTGGCCTCTAGAGGAACCATTATAGATTGCTGAAGATGTGAACACTTTCAGCCCTGAAGGCCTGTAGGTGCTTTGAAAATGTAATGCCAAGCACCTAACTACTGTGGAACAATATTAATCTGTCATGTGGGCAGCTATAGATCTACTTTAAAAAACATAAGTGGAAGAACAGCACATCTAATAGAGTGTTTTGAGCTTATATCTTTCATTGCAGCCAGTTTTTCTTTCAATAGCATTTCGATAGAGTAGCCACATGGCTCTTAAACCTTAGAGTCAGATTTTGCAGATGCATTAATGCCTTCTAGTGTTAAACAACAGTGAAGAAATACTCTGAGGTGGTGGATATGGAAACCATCATGATCTGGGGAAAAAGTCTACAGTGTTAAATGCAGGAGTTCTGGGTTCATCTACACTGTGGGTGGTGAATTCCTAGGTAGATTGGGGGGTATTACGTATTCTATTGTGGTATTTAGCTTAAGTGGTTTGAAAAGTAGAAGCATTTTGTTCATAGAAGAATTACTTGATGTACAGCAAGGCTATGTTGGAGCTTTCTGACAAGAGCTTTATGCTTAGACAAGGAAACAGGCTGCTTGTAAGTTCATTTCTGTATTTCATCAGAACAGCCAGGTTTAATAAAAAGAGGATTCAAACTGAAGAGAATCATTAGAAGCCACAGAAAGTGGAATTGTTGCAGAGAAAATGGAGTAAATCTTTGTGTAATGAGTTCAGGGGCATGGAATAGGTAAGGGGGAAAAAGGGAAGCAGGTTAAGTATGCAGGTATTTAATAATTCTTTCTAAATAGATCACCCTAAAAATGTGAGATTATATTTACAGTCATTTCTTATTCAGTTTTTTAAGTGTGCCAGGAAATCACGTGGTACTGAAAACAGAAATATTCTGGAGGGGTAAGAACAGATTAAAAGTAAGAGGGGGCTGTTCTGACTATATTCCACTTGAAGCATAGGTGCAAACTGTGCTGTCTGAAAAATGGCATCTTGTTCTCCTGCCAGCGATGGTCACTGCTTCAGCTGCTGGCCAGGCTTGCTTTTGTGATGGTTCTGCAGTGATTACTTTTGTTAACTAGTCTGGTTCTGCCAAACGTGGGTTAAGGAGCAATCCTATGAGCAATTCAGGTGGCAGGTTTGGGTAATCCTCTGCAAAGGGAGAGATGCAGGCAGGCAGGAGTTTGGAGCCTTTTCCAGTTAATAGTTGTAGGTGTTTTTATAAAGAAATTATACAAAGTAAGAGCTCTGGAAGCTGCAAAATTTGTAGACTCGGGCTCTTTGGGTCCGCAGTTTTGTTTCTGGCTTTGTTACTGATTTTTGAGGTATTTTTGAGTGGTCTCATATCCCCAGAGTGAAGCAGAATGTTCTCCTCCAGATGCAGCTTTCACTGTGTACCTCTTATTTCAGTAAAATAATGCATCAGGCATAGTACAGAACATTATGAAAACATGTCACTTTCTTCCATTTTCCAACAGCTGACATAGAGATCATTCAGATCTTTCTGTGCTCCTATTTCCTACTGTCCCTCAATATGGTGGTATTATTTTTGTTTATTAACTACAGACAATAATAGTGAGCTATTTTGGGAAACTGTCAGAACTCTCTAATCTTCAACAATAGTTGTCTCATCAGTCTTATTTAGCCTGCATCTGTGTGATTCAAGGCTCAAGAGCAATGACAAGCTGCATATGAATTCTGTATTCATTAGTGATGGTGATCAAAATGCCTGTGTCCCTGCCATAGGGCTCAGGTGTGGAAGTCTGCAGGCTAATCCCACCAGCTGACATTTGGAGGTTTAATGACTCCATGGGAAGGTGACCACTTGCTGGGAGGTTTGTCGGCTGAACTCTGGCAGCAGACAATAGAGATCAAGCCAGACTATCAGAGTTAAGCTGGAGAGCCTTCCTGAGATACTTGAACCCCTGTTGGTGTCAAACAGAGAGATTAAGTAAATGGGGAGGGAAAAAAATCTGACTCTGTGAACAAAAATAAGTACTTAGTATTTATGTGCTCTGTGTATCTGTTTATTTCATTACCCAGTGATAGGAACTGAGGCTGTTAGTGGCATATCTTCACTGCCCTTTCTGACAGCACTCATGGCGATAGAGATCTCGTGCTTTCTTTATGTACCTGTGTTATTGTCTTCTTCAGAGATGAGCTTCCATGGGTAAATATTAGGTGTTAGTGCATAGAGGCATCCAGCAAATAAAGGGTTATTGTGCTATTTCTTATTTTTAGATTAAAATTATTCTATGATAAGCTGGTTTCTGCTTGACACGTTGGACAGTTAATACTGTTCTCATCTGCTTTCACAGAATTGTGCCTTGGATTGATTTCCTTTGCAGAACTAGCATGAAACAGGAAATACGGGCTGATTTAAAAATGTGGTAGCTAGCTGTGCTCTGGAGTGGGTAGGATTACTGGAGAAGTGTTCTGAGGTGTGCTTACTGAATATATCACACACGGTCTCTGTGCAGAAATCAGGGGGGAAACTGCCGACAGGATCAGCCTGAGTTACCTGTGATGCCCAGTAGCACTTTCTTGTGGTTTTCTGTTTACAGCCTGTATCGAGGGAAATAAATTTTACCCAAGTTTAAATTGGGCCTTGCTGCATGACAAAGAGCAACAATTTCTTCACCTTTATGAAAGTAACACTTGAACTTTGTATGTAATAATGTAGACAAGCCAGCCAGAAGCAGGGCTCCATGTTAAGAGATCATTTCACTGCACAGGGTAGATGCAGGACAGGTAATTATTTTTGATGCATTTCTCAGGAGCAGGTGTTGCAGTGTAAATTGTTTCAGTTTGTGCATCTCCCAGAACTGCAGAACACGGGCAAAACACACTGGAAAATACTTCACATGGCACAGAGCCCGAGTGCTGCTCCTGCGGCGAGGACTGGAGGCAGGGGAAGACTTTTGCCTGAGCAGGAAAGAGGAAATGGGAGCAGGGTAGAGGGTAGGAGCCAGACTGGGCTGGGGCGGGGGGGGGTGGCTAGGGTGGCTCCCATCAGCCACTAAGGTGCATGGAGTAATTTGGGGTATTGGGAAGGAAAAACTATCCAAGACTTCTTTTCCCATATGGTGAACTTCATTCCCTTCCATCCTTTTTCCAGAGGGATAGTCTGCTGAACAGAGATTTGCTTTATTTGAAGGAGATGTGTTATGGCTGGATGTTAATTTTTTTGGTATGCAGTAGTAATATATATATAGCAGTTGTCATGTTGTGTGGTTTACATACCTGGCTTCTTCCTGGTAGCTGAGGCTCAGTGTGTTGCTGCATGGTAATGCAGCTGTATAGAAAACTGAGGATATTGTTCTGAGCTTCCAGCCTGGCCGAATTTACAGCTCTGTTGAGCACGTTCTTTTATTTTGAGAATGAGTTCCCTAAAAACCCCATGAACTTCACGCAGACATAAGCAGCAGTGGATGAAGTGAATTTTCCTTCTTAGTTCAGAGCATGGGAATAATAGTAAAAGAAATCCTGTAGTTGTGAGAGGAGCTTGTAATTTAATTCTGTACCACTGGAAATATGTATTGTAGTAATCTTTGTGTAAGGAATGACGCAGAGGAACTGATGTTATTGAATAGTAGTTCCGAATTGTAAGTTTCTTGCCTTGGCAGGTAATTTGGCATAAATTGTTAATGTAAATCCAGGTTAGTGGGGAAGACATTATTTTACTAAAAAAGATAAACTGCTGATTAATTCAGTATAGAACTCAATTACAAATTGAAAGTGTCTCTGCGGGACGCCAGTACCCTAAAGACAGCAGATGTTGAATTGATACTCCAGCATATTTCACACTGGTATGAAATATTAACATGGTTTATTATACTTGTGTGGTGTTACGGTATCAGAAAGGGGGAGGTGATGATGAGTCTGGGTGCAGGCGTCTACCATCAGAACATGCAAGCACTGTAATCGCCGAGAACAATAATTAGGAACTAAGGTGCCTTTTATTTGGAAAGTTCTTAATAGGAAACAGTTAGAAAAATAAACATTGACTTGCGTATTATTCACAACAAGACTGATGCGAAGTGCACTGAAGAATTACCTCATCTACGATCTATGAATGAATGTGAAGATGTTTGTGTAAGAACTCAGTTGCTGAGTTTCAAGACGGCTGCTCAGTGCTGTGCTCACATTTCTCTGTGTCGTTTCCTGCCCATGCCATGTTTTTAGCTCAATATTGTTACTTCCTAATGTTTCTGTATTTTCTATGTAAAGTAGGCAGCACATTAACCTGGATGGGTTCATAATCCAGGGATTTAAGGAAGTTGGGGTTTTCCTTTTTCATGTGCTGTGGTGGTGGCGGCACAGCCGCTGTAGACTGTGCATTTGGGAATGCCCAGTGAGGAATGGAGGAGCGCAGTGGCACAAGGAAATACAGGAATGAAACTGGCCTGTGCTGTTTGTTTTTCCTTTTAAATACAAGTCCAGCTCTGAAATCTGAGTTAGAATTGAGACAAATGTATTTGAAGTCACTGCTCCAAGCAGAAGGTCCACAGCATTTGCGCATGATATGTTCTGAGGAGAAAATTCTCATCATATTAAATAGCCTTTGAGCCCTTGACACTGTTTGCTGTACAAATACTGAGTCACTCAGCTGCCTTCCGGCAAGTGAATTCAGGTAATATTTCAGGATTTGGAGCATTTCACGTTCTTGTGGAAGCAGAACTGGAAAATAACATGGTGCGTGTTACCTCGATTTAAAATAGCCTAGCTGTTTAACACACAAAGGAGGAGTTGCTGTTTCACTTCCCTCTCCCCTTTCTGCTTTAGAAACTAATACGTTTCTATTTTTTTTTAGGCTTTAACATCTGTTCAGTAAAAATAAACAAACTTGCTGCTGGTCTTCCAGGTTCTGATTTTCATAACCCCTTTGCCTTTGGTGCAGTAGTTGCTTTAATTCTTCCTACTTGCAGCTTCTACCTTGTAAATGTTTCTTTGTGCTGTGTTCATTTGGTGTGCCAGTTTAATCTGGTTTTCTGTGACTGGGAATCCTGATCTTATGTTAGCTATTTCAAGAGCCTGTTTTGCCTTGTTTGGACTATTACATCTCAGCATTCCACCTCTAACTTGGTAACTTCCGGGAGCACAAACAAAACCAGACAGTGGAAGGGAAGGTAGGTGAGGGGTGGATTAGAAAGGCTGCCTGCTCTTGGGTTTCATTCACCTGCTCAGAGATGAGAGAGAAGCAAACTACTTTGTCTAATGTAAGACCCCCCCTAAATTATGAAGTGGGTCATTCATCCGTGTATGGGGTCCTGCTTGAAATGCGTATTTTTTTTTGGTGAGGACTTGTTAAATCTGAGTGGTTTATATTACAGGTGTCAGCCCCTTTCCAGCTTCAGAAGGGAGCCAAAGCAAATTTATTCTCACTAATGGAGTCTTTCAACCTCCCCTTACAAGAAAAACACAAAGTACTTTGCTTTTCAGTTTTGTTCTCTCTTTGGACTTAGCCAGCAGATTTTAGCATTGCTTCCAGTTACATATTGATCTCTACCACAGCTTCTCCCTGCAGGCAGACTTGCACATCCTTTCACATGTTGTACTTGGCTGATTACTCTTCCGAAATCTAATTATGCTTCTGTAGGTGCTTATGTCCTTCAAGAGGTATCGCTTTCCCAGCCCCAAATTCCCAACACTCCCTTATAGATCTATTTTTTATTATCATTGTCCTTCCTGAGGCTTCTCATTCTTTTCCTCCCCTCCCCACGTGAGTCTTGTCAATTCTCACTTAAAGTAGGATCTACTTTTTACACCATAGGAACACATTTCATTCTGTTGTAAAAACCAGTGTGGTATTTCAATTGGTTTAATTCTTATAAAAATTGCTAGACACCATCATAGCCATTCTGTACAAATACTCATTGTGCACTGTATTGCAAATTCTTGGTAAGACTTGGCCTCGGAGCACTGCACTATGTATCCCATCAGTGACAGCCTCCTGGTGCCCTGCAGAAGGTGTTCATTTCACTCGGGTAAGAACTTAAAAAAATTATCCTTTCTAAACAGGAGATGCCTTTTCCAGATTGAACTTGCTTGCAAAGTTACCAAATGCTGAGGAAATAATACTCTCAAAATCATTCCAGCTGCTCCTTTTATTGTGGAGGGATAATGATAAACATCGTTAAAATCAGCTGGTAAAGATAGTATTGATATGATGTAGAAATAGCCACATCTTCTGTAGGAAAGTGTCTCTTTTTTTCCTTTGGTAGCATTTGAAATCTAGAAATCGCTTAAGTGAGAAGAGAAACTTGGTTCAAGTCATATACAAGAATAATGTGTAAAAGTTCCTCATTGGTGCTGTTTGGGACTTGCAGTGTAGCAGCTGCAGAGAGGTAATCTATCAGTTCTTGAGTGTCTACAAAATGCAACTCTCCAGATAACAGGTTTAAAGTAAAGATTTAATACTGGCTCTATCTACTATGATGTTGCAGTGACAGTTTAAAACTCATTCTCTAAATCTCAGCAGACTTTATAGCTAGCAGTGGGCCCATATAAAGCTTAATGGCATTACAACACATAAATCATCTTTTAAAGATGCTACCAGTAGCGCCAATATTAAATGCAGACAATTGTCTGTGTTATAAATAATTTATTAAACACTGTTTCAGATTAGCCTTCCATGCTGAGTTATTTATTTTAGCCTTTACTGCACTATTCCTAAGACACATTTTGGAAGATCCATTACTGGTCACTTTAATGAACTTGAGGGTCTGTTTTTTCCCCCCTCCAGCACTCTGGTACATCTGCAGTGACCATTACACGGCTGAGCTGGACCTCTTTGTGCCTTTTACAAGTGCTGCCCATTTGTCATGTAGTGGTAAATGGAGTTGCACATTGGAGTCGTGGGACACATTGTGTGATGTGGTGATGGAGACAAACAGATAGCTCTATAAAGTGCTGCTTGTCACGACCGACTTGTGTTACAGTACATCACTCTCGTGGTAATCTCATTTAAGAAGCAGTGTGGACCCGAGAGAATGATATTCCCAGTTAGCTTGGTCTTTGCAACCATAAAGTAGGAAGTGCTCCTTTTATATACTCTGAACTTTTAGGGTTTTTTAAGATTAATTATTGCAGTGACTCATCCATGCCCCTGTGTCAGCACTTTTCATGCTAACCCCCTGTTTTCTGATTGTAAAACAGCAGTCCTTGCCTGTGGACAGTCTGGTCATCTTTCTAAATCATGAAAGGAGAAGTAAACAGCACCGAAGCAGAGTTTTCTAAATGAAAATTATTCCAGGTTCATGAACGAGGCAGCACTCTATCAGCTGGCAGAGCCAAGATCACATTTTACTTCCTTGGTGTAGTGGGTACCTTGGTGCGGTTACTGAGCTCTGCTGCCTGTACTAGGTATTTGTAGAACTATTTTAATAACAGGGCGTTGATCAAGTGCACTTTAGAAAATAAAATGCAAATTTTATTTAAGTAAAATTTTACATTGTCTAAAAATTAGTAAATTAAAGGGGAGACTGGAACAAACTCCCAACAACCTGCTGTAGTTGTCCCAAGCTGTGGTGCTTTTCCTACACTAACATTTGTATTGCTTAAAATGATTTTGGTTGCTATCATGTTTTTAAATCAGATCTACATGTATGTTTGTTTGATTTTACTGTATTTACTTTCTCTATAGTACCCTTACCGTGCAGCCAATGGGTGAAAGTAGTTTTCTGTCAGCTGAATGAGGAAATACTTAGCAGAGTTTTCTTGCCAAAACCCAGTGAAGAAAGGCCCAGGAATTATTTTTACAGCATGGCTGTTTTGTTCCAGTCAGCTTGGTAGAAAGTGCAGTTCAATGTATGGGGTTTTTTAAAGAGTAATACTAATAAAACTGGAGCGAAATAAGAATTTATGCAGTTTCTACAGCTTACTGGAAATAAAGCCCTCCTCCTGGTCAGTACTGTAATTAAGCTGTTATAGGAATACTGTTATTAGGCAGCGCTCTTGCAGAGGGCCATCAGAGAATGCAGGGTATGCACGGGGAGCAGACGTGGTTGTAGCTGAGCTAATTTTGGGCTCCCCTTCAGCTGCACTTGTACACTGGGGCTCATGCAGCTGCTGTTGGAATCAGAGGGTTTAGGATTGGGCTGTGGAGCTGATCATCATTGTTGTCGTGTGGCAGGATACTGGCAGAGACACCAGGGCCTTCAGAATGAAGCTGCATTTATCATCATTTGCCTGTTCGCTCTCCTGTTCACCAGGTCCTAGTGGCAGAAGATTATTCAAAGGTGTAAAACATCAGCAGAACAATGAGGAGTGATCATGATAATGTGGTTGTGTTTGGCTGGCTGAGCAGCACCTGCTGGAAATGACTTGGTAAAATAGAGTCCAGATTGGTGTGGTTTAGTCTTTATTGGAACAGGCATGTTCTAGTTGTTTTCAAGTAAGTTCCTTAAAGGGTCTTGTGTTCAGGTGTGTACTGAAGGGGCTATTGAAAAGATTCAAGTGTGCGTGTATGGACACAATCTGTTTTCCTTACATTCAGTGCCATGGGAAGAGGCCTCAAGGCCCCTGCTGAATGATAGAGCTTGGGCAAATGGCAAGTGGTAGGGACAGGCATGTGCTGGGACAGGTGTGTGTTGGTACTGGCAAGGTGCCTGTACAGGATTTAAAACATCTGGAACATTGTTTTGCAGCATTTCTTAATGCTCCTCATCTGCAGGTACAGTGTAAACCCAGGGTGTTACTGATTATTTCTAATAGTGCTGGATTGGTGGTTGTTTTCAGTAAGCTGCCTTTGAAATAAGTAAGAGTAAGCCCTGGCTGGGATCTGTAGAGGGAGCCAGTGCAGCTGCCAACCCTCCTCTTGTTCGTGAAGGCTCTCAGGCAGATGAGAACTTGTATTTATTTCTGCCACCTTCACATCAGTACTAGTCATGCTGGTTACTGGGGAGGGGTGAAGATGATTACAGATGGGTTGTAGTATTTTAGTGGAGAGTGATTGATGAATTTGAAATGTGGCCTGGTAAAAGCCAGTCATCTGATGGTTAATGGTGTATCACAGACATCATCGGGCTCTGTTACAGGCTATTTACCTAGTGTATTTCTCAGGGTTACATGCCATGTGTGTATTTCAGCAGCTGCATGTCTGCCCATTTAAAAGTAGATACACAAAACCTGTAAGAAATTAGAGCTCTGCAGGATCAGTGCATGGTTGCATAAGCAGTAGAGAGCTTTAGTTCCTGTTTTTCTGTTTTACTTCCATTACAAGTACTTGGTACAGGGAGTAGGGTTAGAAAGCTATAAAAATAAATAGATATAAAACCTAATTTTAGCATTATTAATAATTTTATATTAAATATTAAAATAGAAATACAGTATGCTTTAAATGAACTCTATTAAATATGTATTCTGCTTTGGTTATCTATGGAATTTCTGAAACTAGCAAATTTTCCATTTTCTCACTTAAATGCTAAGATTTTAATTACAAACTGCAGCATTTTGACAGCAGTACCAGGTCAGACCAGTGTTTTGAGCAGGTTTAAGTTCTCTGCACTTCTGTTCAGGACCAGACCTGAACATTTTAGCCTGGTACGGTTCAGTACAGAGCATGGCTTTGTGACAGCTACTGTTAAGATAAGCCCAATAACTTATGCAAACCAAGCTAAGTTACAACATCATAGAAATGATTTTGATCCTGCAGAGGATGATTAAGCATTCCCAACCCAGGGAATCCTTGTAATTAAACAAGCATGAGCCTTTAATTTGTATGCAGCTGTTGCGCAGAGAACAGTGCAGGGAACTTGAACCTTAACACAGAAACCTGGCAGATAAAAATCGTAAAATCTATTTTCTCTGTTCATTAATGCAAACAAAATCTAAATTTTGCTTTCTTGGCTGTCTCTTATGTCTGATCCATCCTGGGGTGGTGGATCCTGGATAGGGTGAAAGGCACTCCCTGTAGATAACACACTGTTCAGCACTGCTGTTGATGCTCTGGTGATTAGAAAGGTGCTGGTTCTCCTGTGTTGTTCCGAGAGCTCACAGCTTCCCCTGTCACCTGGACAAACCCCCTGTGAAATGCCAGCATTTGTGACTGCTTTTCTAACTTTTCTAGGAAGAGGAAGCCAAACAGCTTGTGAGAGATGCCATTGCAGCTGGCATATACAATGATCTGGGCTCTGGCAGCAACATCGATATCTGCGTTATAAGCAAGGGCAAGCTGGATTTTCTCCGTCCATATGACGTGGCCAACAGGAAGGGGGACAGGTTGGTATTCCCAAAGCTGTGCATTATCTGTGTTCTTCCAGCAACTCCTGTTATCTGTAATACTTTAATTCTGTCAGAGCAATCCCCATTGCCTAATGGAGGAAATCACAGCCCTAAGGCTGCTAGAGCATTTTGCAATATGTACTTTTATGTTATATGCAACAAGTTGTGCAACTTCTCAATCTACTGCCAAAATGGGAGAGTTTAAAGAAATTGGTTTTTCCCTGCTTTTAAGGCAGTTGTGCTGCTCCAAGTAAAGAGCTTGTCAGATTTCTGCTCAGCTCTTAATTGTGACACTTAATTCTGAGGAGACATCTGTGAGGGAGAAGTTTTGTTACACATTTTAAGTGAGATTTTGTATTATACTCTACATGGGTGTAAAGGGCAGCACCTCATCTGGACAGATGCAATTAAGATGCTGGAAGCACAGCCTGATTACAGGCAGCCTGTGTTAAATGTAGCTGATTTTTAGCACAGAAAGCCAAAGCTCACATATTGGTATAATTACTCAAGAGCTGCAAAAAAGAAATACAGTATAGAATTATATATGATATATAAATTGCTAAAAAGCCTTCTTAGAGTGAGTGCTCAAATGAAATCCCACTGACTTCTAGAAAGTAAATTACTAACTGGAAGGGGCTATTTTGTTTTAAAGACGATGTTCCCTAAGGAATGCTGATTTCTCTGAAACATTCTTGGTTCCTGCAGTCAGTTTAGATTTTGCACTAAGCACAGTTCCTTACTTTATACTTCTACGGGAAACTTCTGGAGAAATCTGGGTACTTCTAAACTTGTAAATGACATTTTTCCTGTGCATTGTCTTTAAGCTGAGCTGTCCCCTCTGTCTTTAACAGGTATGGGAGCTACAAGTGTGAGAAAGGAACTACTGCTGTTCTCACAGAAAATGTAGCACTCCTGGAAATTGAGGTGTTGGATGAGACCGTACAAACCATGGACACCTCCTGAACCACCCACCAGCCCTTCTGTGTCCCGGGCAGCCAGCACCAGTTACTTCAGCAGCCTTCCTGCATCCAGTGAAGCACACGGCTGATACAGAATAAAGAGGGTTCTGAATATTCTCTCTGTTGTGTTGTCACATGGTGCTTGTTTCTTCTGCTGCTTTTCCCTCCTTAGGCTGTTGAGAATGTGCAGAATAGAACTTACCTGTCTCCTGAGTGCTGTAAGCTGGGACCACAAGCTGGACTTACCTGAAACAGCCTGTACCATTATATGAAAGGGTAGTGAGCACTGAACAGGCATTAGGGCAGAAAAAGCACCAAGTACAATATCTATTCTGTTACTTCGTTTTAGGAACAGACTGCAAAAGGGTAAAACTATTCCTCATAATCCCAATTTGACAAATTAATTCTGTTAATTCTATATATACTAATAATGTTCTGGTTTTGATGGATATATGGATATCAAGAAATGGTATGAACACAGAACTGATGGTTCTGAACAGCACACTGTGGGGAAGTAACACAGGTTATCATAGGATGTTTATATTAATTCTTCCCTGTTTTCTGTCAGTAGAGACAGGATACAGAGTAGATCCAGCTTCCATACTGGTACACACATTCCTAAATGACATGACTAAATTTAGACAGCATAATTCAATTCAAGTTCAAAACAAGACTAATTGTCTTGTTATACCTGCATCCACCTGGACCTTTCTTGTCCTAAAAATCCCAAACTTGTGCTATTTTGATTGCAAACTTCCATACAGGACCACGTAACCTGGGAGTGGAGAGGGTATGCAGAAAAGCCACCTGCAGAATTAGTTTTGTCAAAAGGAAAGCAAAGCACATCATCCACACTCTGCTCCAAAATGTTAACAGGTGCCAGTGCCTAATCTCAGCCTCCTGCAACAACTGTCCAGGAAAAAACAGCTTGAGCTGTGCCATGATTTCAGAGGGTAAGGACAAGAACTCTCATACATAGGTTTCCATTGGGAGAACAGGTACAATTTATGGAGACGTTCTGGAAAAGTAACTACGCATAACAGCTGTTAGGAACAGTTTCACACACATTCAGGCCTGTTTTCAGGGCCTTAATGCTAGGCTTTTTTTAAACAACCGTGTTTATTTTTTAAATCATTTTTTTATTTATCTAAAAATGCACAATTGCAAAAAAATTACCTTTTGAAATACATTTACTTAGAAGCACTAAGAAATTCTATGTAGCAAGAAAGTGACCAGACTTCTCAAGAGACTCAAATTCAAGCTCAACTTCCCTGGAAGCCAAAGATCCTTTTCTGTATTACACCAAGAGAGGTGCAGCACATCCGACCCTCTGAACGTGCAGCTGCCACCCTGGCTTAAAGGAAAGCTGCAATGTCAGAGTGACAGTCTTCAGTCTTAAATGTAAGAACCACTGAAGAAGCCAGGTATAAATTAACCACCTTAGCATGGGAACAGGGGAAGCAGTTTGGTGCCTCCACTACATTCTCATGCTGATTTGAATTTCCTGCCCCTCTCCTGAGAACAGCAGGCTCAACTTTCTGCTGAGAAGACTCAATGAAATGGCACCTTGCATTAACAATACCAACCTTATTCACAGCAATTAATAGCTTTTCCTTGCTATCCTATATAAATAGTTCAAAATCGGATGGGATGGAGTTGAAGATGGCACTGCAGTTTTCCCTTAAGTAAAGCAAATTAGGTTAAAAAAAAAAATCCACTAAAAGCATATATATGTAGGCAACCCTCTAACCCTAATCCTATTTCCAAAACAGTAAGGATTGTATGCTGCTCTTAAGAATAAAAACCCAACAGGCACAGGCTGCATTTGAACTGTCACACACAAATGTACACTTTGGCATCAGCCACCATCACATGGAAGCAGCGCTGCCACGGGACAGGCGTGTGCCTTCCCCCGCTGGAGCCCTCAAGAACGTTTAAGTGCAGCCTGTTCCTCTGAACAGGCACATGAAATGGAAACACTTGAACGTGAATCCACATTTGTTCCTAAAGCAGTGACTATTTTCCATCGACAGTAATGAAACAAATCATTGATTCAATGAATGAATTTAGCTGGTTGACAATTTCCATGTAGTTAAAGAAGACTCCTTCAAATCAGGTGGAGATCTTACAAAACTTCACATTCTATAAGTGAGCGCTTTCACAGTTGAACGGACGGGGCTGATCCTTGTGGAGAATTAGACACACAAAGCATTTGACTTCTTTCTGTTTAAAAAATGTTCAAAGTGTTTAAACACTGCTTTGCTTCAGTTCTACCGACGGTACCTGACGTACGACTGAGCGCAGAGAAGTATCTTCACCAAAATCAAGTTGGCTCCGATACAACACCGCATTCTAACAAGGCCCTGTAGTCTAAAAGGAATCATGCCAAACGGGAAAGTAAGTGTGAAGGACAATTCCTTACAGGAGCAAGGCTTGCTCTGGGTTGGTTTGTTGGCATGTTCCTCATCTCTGTCCTCAGGTACATCCTTATCTCATTGGCTGTAGCCAAGTTAACAGATCAATGCATCAGCAAAATACTCGCTCTACATTTTCCATTAAAAAAAAGAACTCTTGAAACAGATGAGTTTCCCACCCCCCAAAACCCTTCCCTATGTCTGATGAAGAGGGAATTAATAAAAACACATAAATGGCTGCTTTAAAATATACGAAGTAAAAACTGAATTTGCTATTGAACATTTGCAGAAGAGGCAAAGTAGCAGTTACACAAATTACACAAAATCTACTGTAATTCTTACATTAGTATAAAGTGATTTCACTGAAGGAATTATTTCAATAGTTCACATTACAGTTAAGATAGAGGGGGGCAGCAAACCTGCACCCTTGTTAATATCTATCCTAGATTACACACGACAGTTTTAAGAAAGGACCCTTAAATGATCTACATCTGTAACATGTTATTGGCCTGGAAAAGAAAACAACAACAAAAAAAATCACTTGCAATACCTCACAGAATCTTCACTTTAAAGCATGACCACGGCGTAAGAGTCCTTGTCAAATAACCTGCAGAAATAATGGAGCCTCTTGCTACGAGTGCTCAACCCTCCCTCGGGGGTGACAAGGCACCACTTGGTTTCAGCTGAGAGAAAAGAAGAATTCAAGTAAGACTGAGCTGTGCTGGCTTCTCGAGAGCAGCTGCAGACGCTTCATGTGCTGGAGGTCCACACATGCATTTGTTTTGCTATTTGGTGCACGTAACCAATGTCAGGTCTTTGATCTGGATCGGGGTATATGCACATGCTGACCAGCTCCCGCAGCTGAAAGACAAGAAAACAGGCATGCATACGTGAATGGATCCGCTGACTTCTTGGAAAAGGCTATGGGAATGTTTGTCCAACCACTGGAGGCCAGGCCAGGCGCCAAGAACCCTAACGCAGACATTCCTGCGCACGTGTCCATCCGTCTGCCCATCCTGTGTCACCCTACAAAAGGACCAGAACCACCTTTTCCACCAGTTTTTGTGTGCTGAGGATTGAAATCTTCCACACAACAACCCAGCGCATCCGATACCATCATTTACTGCTCAGTGGTTTGCTGGGGCTCTGCAGAGGATGCACCAACCAGCTCTGCCATCAGGAGGTTTGAAACTTTTTATAAGGATATAAACCTCTTCTTCCTGGGGGGGTTTTGATTTACCTCAGAGAACCAGAGCAGGGATGATCCCTGTCACCAGCCTGTGGTCCAAACCAGTAGGAAGAACAAGACAGGAGTGGGGAGGTCCTGGCTGGGGGCAGAGGGATGTATAAGCAAGGCATGGATTGAAGGGAAACCAAGATCACTTCCAGAAATCCGACTGATGGACCTGCCCATGAAAGTGGACTCTGAGGAAAGGGGGAAGCATGAACAGAGCTCTCCTGTACAACAAATGCACGTCCCCCTTCTCACAGCAATCCCCGGTCACAAGCCAGTTAAAGCTCTTTAGCGTACAAGTCTGACCAGCACTTGTGTACCTTAAGATACTGGAGCTTGGCTGTTAGACACCAGGGCTTCCTAAAAACCTTTGTGAAGAAGAGAGTGGTCATTGATTATGTTTAATAAATAAAATGCAGAAGGGCTGAAGCCTCCCCACCTCCCAACCCTCTTTATTGTGCACATGAAAGATTGTAGCTTTTAATTATACAGACACTGAAAGCTGCTCGTACCCCCAAGGCACCAGGAGAAACAGCCTTGAGCCTCTGATCTTCTCACATCCTCCCAGTAGCCACAGTGCCAATTATTTTAATGGTAATTAAAAGCATGCCCATAGAGCTATTGAGCACATGGCTTCAGCTGCAGCACTGAGCATACGCAAGTGAGGTTTTCAGCTCTGGATGGAGCTGGGCCCTTGTGCTTCAGCCATTGCCGGGATCGTGGATTTCTCACGGGGGATTCCTCAGAGGTGGCACAGGCAGCGCAAGCAGCAGGGACACGGTGTAATGCAGCTCCTGCTCACCACCTTCCCCATCATTTTGCATGCAACACAACCCCCCTTAACCAGGCCACCTCCAGAGCAAACCCAACCCCATGGCCTGGTCCATTCTCTCTTACTGCTGTGGTGCTGTTTTCTGGTCCACCTGAGAGCAGGAGGTGCTGCCTTTGTAACCCTGACACCCTGGAGGTTTAACACATACCTCAGCCCTGCTCGGACAGCATCACCACAAACACCCACAAACAAATTAAAATGCTTCTAGAGCTCTGACCAGAGCCTACGCCATCAGCACAGTTTGTCCAACCAGCAGCTATGCTCCCATGCAAATACAGCACAAACACAGGTGGGAAGCTCTGTCCTTGGTCAGTGCTCACGACAGCACAGGTGTTTCACCATCACCTACAGGGAACTGGCAGACCAAGCCAGGGGAAGCACCAACCGGGATCTCCAATTACCAGCAAATTTGTTCCCGATACAGAAAACCAACCCTGGCCAGAGTCCCAGCTCCTCCTCCTGCTACAGGCAGCAAGGCAGTTGATCACAGGAGGGTTTGGACTGGTTAGCCACAAGAGGCTACACAGAAGAGGGACATCACAGAAAGGAAAACACCACTAAAGCAGGAATTCTGCCATCTAAAACAACACTGCAACTAAACAATTCATGGGATTAACAGTCAGCCTACACCAAAGCTTCGCTTCAAGACCACACTTCTGAGGTAAAGAAAAGACACCGATGGCTCCAGAGCATCCTGAGAGCTTTGGTAGCATGGCACGGCCTAATCTTCACCCTGCCTTTGGCCAGGAGGATATAAAGGCTTTACTGCTTCCCCACACCACTCAAACCTGCAGCAGTGACAACAATAAGAGTGGTTGTAAAGACTCAGCCCTTTCAATCTAAAATGGAGACATTCACTCATGAAGGAAAACGCATTTGTCCAGACTGAGATAACCACCCGCAGGAACAACAAATTCCTTATGGTGCAACTCGCTGCTGCTTCTGATCCTGCCTGCCTGGGTTATCCAGCTTGGCTGCAGAGAGACACCAACACACCTTTTCCTTTGGTTAGCCGCTCCAAAAGCATCCAAAACCCCCATCTTTAAAAGCAAGCACTAAACAGTGGTGTTCATAATGGAGTCATATTCCAATATTCACAAAATCGAAGCTCTCTGTGGGTTCAGGAAGCAGCAGCAGCAGCAGCTAATGCAGCGAGATGAGCTACAGCCAAAGGCACAGCCCTCCCCAGACTTTGTCAAGCATTCTGTTAATAGTGTATGAACACCATCTGGAGTCTGGTTCTCTGGGACCTGGCGCCTTTGAGCTTTAAACCATCCTTCTCACCCTGGATTGTATCACTACACTACACACACTCTTTAGCACTGCCAGAGGGAAGCAAACAGACAGTAATTGTAAAGACAGGAAACACATCTGTCAACTTACACTAATTCTTGTTGCCAGCAGGCATATCCTGAAATGCATGCTACAACAGCATGGCAAACGTGAATGCATGAGCCAGGCCTCGCTGCTGCAGCAGCTTGGGGAAGAAAGGATTAGAAAATACACTTTCCCAGAACAGTTCTCAAATGATCTCTTTGCACGGGTTACTCAGTGAATAAAAACTAAGTAAACTGCAAGATGCGTGGTGCAGGGTCCCTCTCAGGGTGGAGACCAGGCCACATAGGGTATTTCCCCTGCATCAGAACTCTGAGGTAGGATAAAACAAAAGAGAAACCCCAAAGGATATGGTGAACATTTAAAATTACATTAGCCATTTCCTTTCAAATAGAAGGCAACTGTAATGGAATGAGGAGGTAAGGAAAAACAGCTGCTTTGCCTAGGTAAGGAAAAAAAAGCATTAAACCCATCTCAAAAGGGCCTGAACAAAATCAACATGTGTGTGTCTGCAGCTGAAGTGAAACACTACAGAGCAAGCATGCACAGTGACAGGGTCTTATATGCTCTGGTTCAGCTACTGCACTGCATCCCTCGCTTGCACATGTGCGAAGACCAAGCTTCAAAATCCCCTGTACAGCTGCTTACTGCACTAAACTTGAATAGCTTTCTCCCCTTCTTTTCCTTAAGAGGAACCTTTCTCTCCTTGTTACACACCAAAGACTTCATGAACAAGAACTTAAGCATGTTTTAGGGTATGTTGTTTGAAGGGAAAGGAAGCCAAGGACAGGGCTTTCCCACGGTTCACTGCTGGTTTTTGCCAGCGTCAGACTTTGTTTCACAATATTCCCCACAACAGGAATCTTTTCTGTCTTATTCAGCTTGTCAGCATTCTGATATCACAACGATAGTTTCCTCAGCCAGCCCTAAAGGTACCCACAGCACACTCTGGCTATCTCCTGCTCTGTCTTGGCTAGAAGGGGTTTCTCCCTCCTGCTTTCCTTTTGCCCTGCGCAGGGAGGAACCTCATTGCACCCCCACCACATCCCCCTGCAAAACCACTCCCAATTTACCTTCTCAGAGTAATGTTCAGCTGGAAGAGGTGGGTAGTCACATTGCTCAATTTTCTGGCAAAGAGAAAACAGGTTCATTTTATCTCCATAGAAAGGACTCTGAAGAGCTGCCATCTGGAGAGAAGAAACAGAAAACGTTTCAGAAACAGAAAGGATTTCATAGCCCTCAGTACTGCTGATTTGCAAGAACAAATTCTGTTCTCTGACAGTAAGCAGATGATGATATTGCTCTCTGAGACTGCCCACAGCCAAAGCTGCTTCTGTTTGCACGCAGAAAAGTACCTTTTTTATAAAGAAAAACCCCAAACACCAATAAACCAACAAAACAAGAAATAGGATGCTTGGACCATAGGCCAATCAGTTAGAAACCAACTGGCTCAAAGGCAACTATGAAAGCCTCTCATGAACACAATCATCTCCTCTGTCTTTGATAACATGTCCTGCTTTCAATCTGCCTCAGTTATGACCATGTTCAGTTCATTTGCTCTCTTGCAGCTGGCAGATTTTTAATAGACTGCTACAAAGAATAAATGGGTTATTTTTGGACATTCAGCTACCTAGAATACAAAGAATCCTGTAAGCATGAGGAATGTACTTCAGCCTTTTAAAACAACCCAACTGACCTCAAAACAAACATCCCCTCCTGCCAGAAAGCTGCTAGCTAGAAAAGAGTATCCCAGGCAGATTTGGGAACCAAACTGCTGAAACTTTTCCCAATCAATCTGCTCTTTTTCCTCTTTCAATTCTGCTTTATGAATCCAGTATTTGCATCTCCAAAAATAATGACAGATGTCCAAGATAAACAGGCTGTTCACACAGCAAGGAGAGCACGATGGGAGGCTCTGGGTGGGAAAGAATTCCTTCCAGGGCACGCAGGGACTCCTTACAAAGCAATGTTTATATTATCCTTACGTCTCAGGAAGGAAACTGCATCTTTGTGTGCAAAACCATTTACACTGGAAGTTCTCAACCAGGAGGTCATAACCACCACCGCATGCTGAGCCTCAGAAAAACAGCCACAGCAACACAGGCCTTTTTGAACTTGGAGTATGTGGCCTAAGCTGCGTGGACAGAAGGGACAGAGGATGAGCACAGCACCTTCCCTCTCATGTCCCCTCACCACGACCCAAGCTCAGCAGACCCCCTGCAGGTATTGGCCACGCTGGGCCCATCTGCTTACTAGTTCAGGGTGTTACTCAAGCACTGCTCATCCCCCTCGTGCCTGGCAGAGGCAGCCCCACGCAGCACAGCAATACTTCCTTCTAATGAAGCACCACCGCAGAACGGGGGAAATTATCTGCTCTGTTTAGATCTTTTTAAACCATTTTGCTACAAGGCACACCAAATTGGCAAGCTTTTCATACTGAGGCCAGCTCAAGTTGATACTTCTCACTATGGCTTTAATAAGGGGTTGTTTGATGATTATTAGTCTTTTGCTCATTACCATGCACTGTGAAAGCCATCTGAGGAATGCTGTCTTGCTGCTGACACACAGAGCAAGCTCCCAGCAGAGTTAAAAAAAAAACCCCAATCAATACCAGATCCTCCAATCTATTATCCTGCAGTTAGGAATCAAGATTGATGGATTATCCTTGGTTTAAATCACAAACCTATCTTAAGTAATTTAAAGTTCTTCTGTTTCTTCCTTGCTTATCTGCAAGTTGGTTCCCCTGTGACTTAGCTATAGGGGGTCACCTTGCACAAGACAGCCAAGGTAAGAGACCCTCTGCAATGCGTTCTAAGCAATTATAATAAGATGTATTTCTGGACAAACTTCCTAAGTTATCTCCTTATGTACCACCAAATACCTTTCAGGAAGCTCTTCCAGAGGTATTTATCAGATATCCAAAGAGGCTTATAAATGGCAACACAGAACATACAAAGGTACCCAAATCACACTGATGGACAGAATGAACTGAGTACACAGCTCCCCAAAACATCTCTGAAAATTCCAGGCTTGCTCAGTTTTCTGTCTGTAAGGCTTCATATAATGTAGCTTGAAATATCTGCTGTGCTAGTGACATTTACTGTGCTCTGCTGCAGGGTGAGCAAGAAGAGGAATTACACCTTTAACAGCTGCAAAAAGCAGCAGGCTGGGGAATGGGCACACTTTGACCTCTCTTGAGTTTCACCACTATTATCAATACTAATGCTAAGCCATTCCTCATAAACCCTACAGACCCTGAGGTTGAAGAGCTGCCCAAAAGGCCAGTGAATGGAGCCCTGACAACCCTGTGCTTGAGGCCTTGTGGAAGTTTTTGAAGGTAAAAGATGAAGCTGCAACAGCAACAGGCAAATCAGTGGGGAAAAAAAATTACACACTCCAATTAGAGACTCTAATCTCCAATTAAAGATCAATAGCAAACTGCTCTCGATCAGTTAAAACAAAACTGGAGAGACCAGCATGCAAGACTGGTCTAAGAACAACACTAATGGGCGCATTAGGGAAGGCACTGAAGGCAACCAAGGTTTAAACAAGGTCTCCGAGATTTCAATACAAGCATCAATAATGGCAGTAAGGTCAAAATGGAGTTTTCAATTCCCATTAACTTTTCTTTCCAGGTCTAGTTAAGTGGTCATGTGCAAAAGAGGAGGAAACACCGCAGGGTTCTGGGATGGTAAACTCAGGGAATTTAAATGGAAAGAGACAGCACACACATTCTGACTAAAACAGTCAGGTCTGCACGGGTTGTGACCACAGGCACTCCAGACATCTAACTAACAACAGTCTATGATGCTACACTGGGGTTTGCTCCTGACATTTTGATTAGAGCAATTATTGCAGGACAGTCAGATCTCCATTTAAAATGACCACCACGCAGTATGACTGGTTAAAAATACATAAAGAGAGGAATCACTGTTAGTGTTTAAATTGATTGTCTTGCCAGAACTGCTAAAATCATTGCTTGTAGCTATATTCTGGGAATTAACAACTTATTTTTATCCCCTCCCAAGTTACCTTGCTGACAGACATCTACAAGAAGTGAGGGAAGAAGACAGTTACTACTATATTGATAAGATTGAATAAAAATCACTGTATGATTATCAACATCAAAGTTAAGTGGTGCTATGTGGCATCACGTCCCAAACCCCTCAATGTTCCCTAAGTGGATTCTAGTGGACACGCGTGTCTCTGAAGGCAATTTGTACATTAAATCTCTCTGCAGCTTATCTATACAATCTATCTGGAGAAATATCAGAAGTGACTCATAACCAAACAAACATCACTTCCTTACTTTTAAAGCCAAATGGAAAAACATTCTCATTACAAGGAATTAGTGAAGATAAAACACAGCTCCTTCAGAGATCCCAACTTGAGTTCTAATTTTCCGAATCCCAGAAAGTTTTAAAAGCCAAGTAGCTGTTTATCTCCTGAGCAACAGAACTGGTAACTGTCCAGGCCCCCTGGGAAGCTGCAAGATCTTCCAGCTCCTGTTCACAAAGTTAAGGCTTACCTACGTAGGAAGTAAATTTAAGAACACTTCACATGCCAGATCTTTCACATGATACTATAGTACTGCTACTCCTACCAGAGAATTATGTTTAGTGTGCAATTAAGTCAGCTCCTTGAAGTATAAGGAGTACCAAGACTACTGTGCCATAAGGGGACCATATTGCCTGCAACAAAAACACATCTTAGCACAACGCTAAATATTTCTCTCTGCATAAATCTGGAATCCCATCTCCAGCAGAGCTCAGCCTCAGAAGTGACTCAGAGCAGCCTGACGGAGAAGCCGTTACACACAGCAGCAAATGAGTAGCTGTGTCCAATCTGGGTGACTTTGGCTGTTACTGACAGACTTGGGAAGTCCAACACACCATGGCAGGGCCAAAGTCCTCGACTCAGCAAAGCCTTAAACTGAGAATTCCTCTTTTACATGAAGCATACCTGGAATTGTTCAGCATAATGAATTACTGGGAGCTCAGGCTGCCTTCCCCCCGTTCCCACACAAGAGTCTCCAAATTCCTTTTGAAACACCACCAGCAGACCCAGGTACATACAGCAATACTGCACCATTTCAGTTTTCAGCATCTCTTTAGAAGCATTACAAGCAAAATCCTCCCTTATAAAAATTAACTTTTTCATGGCATGTTGCTTCAATTCCTTTGCTAGAGGCAATAAGAATTCGAGGATAAGCACAAAGCCACTTAATTTAAGTTCACTATTTCCCAAATATTTTTGATCAATTACTTAGTAGGGTGTTCTCTCCCTCCCAACCCATGGAATTTTAACAATAGAACAGTGACAGAACCATGTCAGGCTCCCAGGTCTCCACCCAAGTGGATCTTCCCTCCAGCAGATCTGGTGCCTATCTGCTCTGATATTAGTAATGGCAATGCTGGGACTTCACGCTGCTCGGGGTGACTTAGGGGGCATTTATGCCAGGCACCCAAAAAAAGCTTTTTACTTACTGAAACTATGCCAGGTCAAGTGCACAGGGCAGTGAGCAGTCGTGAACAGACTGTCTGAAGTTTGGGGGAGATACAGTCTTTGGATGGATGGACACTGGCAGGAGTATAAAATCCTTCTGTTTATTCTCTAATTCCATCTGCTTACAAGAAGTTGTGGTGAAAAGCAAAACGTCGCCAGTTCACATAATTTATTATCCAAAAAGGATGTGAGCAATATTCTTGTTACTAAATATCCCTGGGATTTTTAATTCTCTGGGCTGGGATAAAAGCTTTCTAAATGTTGACATGCACTTTCACTTGAATTCAAAGATATGTGCATCTAAAAAAAGGATTAAGATTAGATTATAAGGAATACGAGACTGTTCAATACCTCTGATCCCTGCTAAAAATGAAATTACAAAACAAAGTACTGTTACAAAATCATAGCACTTCTTTTCCAAATATATGTAAGAGCTTTTAAGGAAAAGTTGCACACCAAGCGTGCAGCTGATACAAAGCATGCCTGCCTTGTATCTGTGCACTTAGCTACAAGACAAAATAAAATCCAGCTGTAGTCAAACGGTGTTAGAAAAACTGATTTCACATTACATAAAACCTCTCTTTTTCATTACTGAAAACTCCCAAAATTAAAATATCCCAATTGGTCGCAATTCAATCGAAATAAACAGTAGCTTGCCTTCAAATGCATTCACTATTTTTGAAACAAATGCAGCATTCAGGAGAAACTATGAATCTGCTGCCCTAATAGCAGCTCTGCTCACACAGGAAGAAAGAACGCAGTGAGCCGGCTCGTTTATGTGTATACCTTCAACATCTACGATGACCTACTGAATTCCCTTTGTGTAAGTACAGTGCTGGATGGCACAATCCCTTTGTTATTCATACTCAAAAAGCACATGATGAGCAGAGAGTTAACCTTTCAATGAGGTTTCTCAACAATTAAACTAAAGGAAGTCTGACCTACTCAATTCCTGCACTGCATTGTGTGGTTAAGACAAACCTGGGGAAAAAGAACAGTTAGAAGATACTTGCCTCATACAATAAACAGCCCAAAGACCAGATATCAGATTTAAAGTTATAGCCGTTTTCATGTATTCTTTCTGGGGACATATAGTACGGAGTTCCCACTGTAAAAACAAAAACACAAAGGAGGAGTTACATCTTAGAAAGCGACTGTGCAACCTGGGTTATATAGCAGCTTGACATCATTTAAGGATTAGGTTTAGCATGAACAGCTAATTAGAAGAGACTGGCACAGAAATCTGGAAACAAGTCATGGTTTCGAAGGTGCAGAACCAAATGTATCATCACATACAGAGCGAGAGGGCTGGGGAACGTTACTGAAAATATCTTGTGTCTTTCTGAAATCTGAGGAACATTTTCTTCCCCTGCCAGTCTTCCAAGTACCTTCAGAGCGTCTGAGGCGGACAGAGCAATCGTAAAGGATCATCCTCTGCTGGTTCACTGAACAGCACTGAAACTGCAAGTTAGATGTCATGAAATGTGCTCTGCTCAAACAAGACTCCTGTGACAGCGTATCAATTGAACGTTCACCTGACACACACTTCGCTCGCAGCATGACAGGGCAGCTCCTGATATGCCGGGGTACCCTTTATAGCAGTTCAGGAGACCGTTCACTGCTGCAGAGAAATGGAAGGAACAAGCCCAGCACCAGACAGGTACTCAGAAACTTTCTGAAAGAACCAAGATCATCATTCCAAACTTTAAAACCCTGCTCCAGCCTGCAGTCACGTCAGAAGCTGTGAGATTTCCATGTACTTCCACAAGTCTGCATTTTATCAAAAGAAATTTACCCCAGCGTTTTGGACAGAAGTTACAGGAAATTATTAATAAATTCCTTACCTCAAAAAGGTTCTTTTTAAAATCCTAAATAAGTTTCAGTTGTGGTACTGAAAATACAAGACATCCTGGCAGTCTCAGCTACATCAAATAATCCTCAGATACATCATTTATTAAAACATCCAAGGGCTTTATACACTCTCTCTTCTCCTGCTTCCCCTGCTTGCCCGTCCCCTGTCAATTTTGGTTTTTTCCTTTGCTTTTGGCGTTCCAGTGTATCCTTCTCCTAATTAAAGCCCTTTCCTCACAAGATGGCAAATGTTTAATTTGCTTGTAACATTCAGTTTACAGTTTCTCCATTTGAAATGCTGACTACAGACAGCTGGAAGACTAATAAGCAGATGAAGGATGGTGTTAGAGGTGGAGGAGGAAGAACAGCCATCCCCTTTCCCCTGACTTTCTAGATAGAGGGTTCACATACTGCAGGAAACAAATGAGTTCTGGGGCAGAAAGCAACAGCTTTCCAAAAGGCAAAAATCACTCTGTCAAGTGCACAGATCACACTACCTTAAATACTCCAGGTATATTCTTTCTTTGGGATGAAAGCCAGGCAGCTTACCTCAAAACAAAAAACATCACAAACCTCAACTTTAATCTTTATTCTACTTTTTCTGTCAGGCATTATATACCCAAGCCTTGAGTCTACCGAAGCTCAGTGATTTTTATTCAGAGCTATTCAGAAACACAGGATATAGCATGAAAGCAATTCTATGGCATCAGTGTGAAATACAAGGTATTACAGTAATACATATATAAAACTCTACTTACAAGAATAGAACAAGTAACCAGAAAGACAACCACTGCCCTGACAGGCTCATTTATTTGGTCCCTGAAGACTTTTGGTAATCAGCTGCCCTATGCAATAAACTCAGCTTGTGTTTGCAGGTCATTCAAGTAAGAAATTACTTCACTTTCTGTGTGAAGAGTATCCTGATAAGAAATAACATTTTTGCTAATTCTATACAAACTACAACAACACAGGAAAAAAAACACACGGAGATTATTGTATTTCCATGCTCAGTGATCCCATATCCATACTGGGAGCATGTCAAACTGACACTGTCCCAAATCTGGCTTTTAATTGCCAGAAAAAGGCCTCTATGTACAGATGAGAGGAGAGTTCTGCTAATAGTTAATACTTTTAAACAGACTGCAGAGAGTAACTTCACAGAACACCAAGAGCGGACATTCAAAGAATGCAACAAGGCTTTCCAAGGATCTCTCCCATGTGCACACAAGATGCACACAATGGACAGTACAGCTCTCCAAGTAATTCCTACACATTTGCCAGACTCCTGTACAAGAACTGACTTGGTTGGAACAGCACTGATTCATTTTCCTGCTTAAAAACATGCAGCTCCAGAAGAAACGGTGATTCATTATGTGAAGTTCTTGAAGACAATTTTGGAAGTCCCCACTGAGCACCAGTGTGTAAGACACTTCCCTACCTTCAACTTCCTTCCCAGTGCTGCTGCTTTTCTCACATCTGCCAGGAGAGCTACTGAAGCAGCTGAAGCAGATGACTCACTAGCCCTTTGCTCACAGTAAGCACAGGAGCTGAGCACAGGCGGACATGGGCACACATCTGGCAGGAGGGGACACAAGCATCATTCCCAATCCTGCTTCCCAAAGTCTTTGTGCTTCCAAGTGCTGGGACCAGGGACAGCCTCCAGCTGTAGCTGTTCTTGCCATCAGTTATTCTGGGTCACTGAGTGACAAGCTCAGAGCAAATAACGTGCAGGCTCTAAAGTTACGGCCTTGCCTTCCATGTTAGCAGGGGTCTGCCTGGTAGGGTAAAACTGTCATTTCAGATAATGCCTTAAAACCGACCTTCGATCAAAGCAGAATGACAGGGTTTGTAACACGGATGAGCGCTTTATAGCCCGTATTTGATTAGTCTGTTCCATTATATTAACAGGGCTGTGGAGAAGCCCATGCCTGAGCTGATTTTATGAAGTCTACCTTGTGCGTTTACCTATCATTATTGTAGTGTTGTCAGCAAATGTATCAACAAGCAGGTCTCTGCATCTCAAAACTGATGCATTAAGTTTTAAATCACTGTCATGATAAAAGACTGACAACCCCAATTCTCTTTACGGCCTTTCCAACACTATATGGGAATCTCCTTTAATGAGCATCTTCTAGAAAACCTCACAAGGCTTCCAGTGCAATCAGCCAGGGCTCACCACTGCATTACATTAGTCAATTTGGCAAGAACAGTCTAATTGGAGACTACTAATCAGAAACTTTCTTTGGCATTTGCCCTGCTGAAAATACAAAACATTGTTCAAATTCAGAATTAGTCACCAGGTGGTACAGTAATGCCTTTAAAGTTCAAAACATCGCAAAACTGTAGAGAAGATTCTGAGTAAGCAAGCATCTTCCCATTCTATTCCTGAAAAGTCAACACGCTTCACTTGAAGATCAGCCTACTTCAGCGATGCCAGAATGTTTCTCCTGCTCTCCCCAACAGTATCTGTATGCACAGCTACAACACCCACACGGACCAGAACATATCTAGGGTATCTGCAGCACCCAAGTTAGGGAAAAGCTAATTATTCAGAGTTAGGTTAGGAGCAGAGTCTCCTGTTTTGCTGGGAAAACACAGAGGCAAAGACAGCAAAGTTATTCCAGCAATAAAATTCTAATTCCTTTCCTCTCATATACAGTTTGAATTAAAAACCCTACCCATGCAACAACATAGTACTCTGAGCTGAATTCCCACATCTGCCACAGAAACACCCAGGTGAACAGCTACATTACTCCTGAACGCAGCAAGTCTTTTACTACACAGGCAAGATCACACTTACCTGTTTTGAAAATGATTTTTAGCTTGAATAAGGAGTTTTGTTATGAAAGTGATGGTAGCTGGGTTATTAGTTCAGCCACACACAGGATTGTTACCACCTATACAGGGCTTCTCCATGAGCAAATACAGATCAATGCTTCCTGCAGAAATCATCCTTAGCTTCTCATAGGCAGAAACAAGAGAAAATCTGATTCTCACTTTCAGGAGGCTCTATCAGAGTCTCATTCACCAAATTTAACGTAGCACAGACAAGTCCCTTGCAGCAGCAGTTCTCCCACATCGTTAGACAGATTGTCATTAGACTGAAATCGGTGCAGAATATTGCCAAATATTTTAATAGGCTCTGCATTTTGGGGCTTTTTAAATGCTATTAAAAATAATAATAATAATTAAAAAAGGCATTTCTTCAAATTAATCAAACTCCAAAGCCATATTTGGCTGCAAAGTACAAGAACAAGTTACAAGGAAAGCTTTTACTTTACACCTTCACCAGCACCTTCTAGCTAATCTTTAATGGTGAGCTGAAAGTGTTTCCAAATCTATCACTTCTCTTTCTCACAGCAGGGAACAGAGTTCTGAATATGAAAGAACCTAACAAAATCTGACCTTTATTGTATCTTTACAGAGTATTCCCAGTTTCAAACCAAGAGATATCAGAGCACAGCGCAGGCCTCAAAGGGGTAATACTGATTAAAGCATTCCTTCATTCTAGAGCTGTTGCACTCCTGTCAAAACAAACTTTGCAATGTTTTGAAATACTTGTGATTTTGAAACATGCTCATTACCAATGAAAAAGGCAAAGAACGCTGCTCAAAAACCTGAGATGCCATCCATGAATAACACAAAACCACCCAATTTAAAAAACACAATAATTATTTCCAGAACTATTAACTTTAACATACAAGAGATACTGTTACATGTTACAGGAACAGGCATACAGTTGAGCAAAATATTCAGCATGTTTTAGTAGGAAGGAATTCAACTTGCACATGGAAGTCCACACCTCTCACCCATCTCATCTCTCCAGACATGCTTGAAGGTCACCAAGAAAGGTTACAGCATTATTTCAAAGGAGTCTAGTTCCTAAGTATCTGTTTCTAAAGTTTGCATTACTTGAGGTATATTCCCAGCCAGAAGGCTGAGGTCTTTTCCCAGAAGAAGAATGTGGGAATTAGCTCAGCTTCAGGGAATTAAAGTGAAACAGTAGTCAAAGGCACTAAGATACACTTTAAATTCCTTCAAGTCTTAGCATGAGGTTCCATCACGAATTGCTTCAAGGGGTGGGGAAAACAGCACTAAGAAAAACTTACTCTTACAAAAAAGAACAGGCATTTTGTGCATAGTATTTCAGCTGTTTTTACAAGACCTGTTGCTCTATTTTTGTCTTATTTGTATTTAATCACACACATAACTGTACCAAAGTCCTTATATATTTTTGGTTTAAGTGGATTTCTTGTGTCCATATTTTCTTCACAAGTACTGCTTACTAACCCCTTGAAGTACTGTGATTTTGTGTCAGATGGCAAACTGGCTTGGCAAGCAAAAGAAAGAAGACAAATAGTCCATTTATAAAAGAGCTCTTCTCGTGACTGCAATTCCTCCCTGTTCACCCTCATATCCAACAAGAAACCAGAAGGAACGCGTAACACCCCATGTATTCCAGGCCACGGCTATTTGCATGCTCTAAACTGGGAAGCTTAGACTTACACGCATCCCCCAGAAGGAAAATCTGCTCCAAGCTTATTCTTGTCCAAGAATAAATAATAAATCATCTGCTCCAAAACAAGACTATTCTGTGAAAATTTATTTGGTTTTTTTATTGTTTGGTTTTGTGGCTGTTTCCCTTTTTTTCTTCAAAACATAAAACCAACCAGCAGCTTTGGAGAATGCCAAGCTTATTTGGCCAAAAATGCGCATTATACCAGTTCACAATAAAGTTATCCATTTTAACATGGATGGAAATTCTTCATATTTATTACAGCTCCTAGTAGAACAAAATCTATGAGCTTACTGTTAAACTTTCTCAAGACTATGCCGTTTTCCAAAGTCTCTGGCCACCTCAAAGATCAACAGAACAAACAGGGGACACAACCAAACATTAAGAACAGAGAAAAAACTAGTCCTATGAAAACTTAGACTAAGAGATGACACCCTGAAGCATATCACACACCAAGCCTGTTAAAATCAACCCGAACTGCATGGCTATAAAAGTTTTTCATGATAATAATAAGCAGTACTTAACTGCATTCTTCTCCCCCCAAAAAACCCAAACCACTCTCCCCCCCACCTCAAAACCCACCAAGGAAAAGCTGAATTGTCCCACATTCCCCCCACATCCCCACAATAAAATGAAGTTTGTGATACGTGAGTTCATCTCCACTAAACTAAATCCTGGAGCTTCTGCTGCAGGAGAGCTTAAATTAGGGAAGGAAAGACAGTAAGCCACCATGTTGTAAGTAGTAAAATTCACCTTGGCTACACTCATTACCTTTAAAAAAGGGGTCTTCTGGTAAAGTATGTGCATGAAGAGCTCTCCCTATGGAAAAGCATCTCCTGTCTTGGCTCACAAGTCATACAAGGCAAAAGGGAAAGTGGCAGAAGAGGCGCCAGCTGGTGAATCCACCCACATCCTCCAGCCCCTGGATGGTTTCTAGTGTTTATCACCTATCCCACAATGATGCTGCCTTTCCCAACACAGCTTTGTTACTCAATGAGACCAAGAGGTGTCCACATTTCCTCTCTCACAGGTCTGCCCATGGAGGCTGTCCAGGGGCTTTCCCTGGCTCCCGGTCACACGCCATGCCGCCAGTCAGGCATCTTGCCACTGCTCTGAGCCGGCGCTTGCCTGCATCTCATGAGCTGTGTATGGGCAAATCTTCCATTTTTCTTTCATTACCCCGGCGTGTACTGTCACTTAATTTTTATGTATGCAATCCTTCCTGACAAATATGATCTGCTGCCTGGTAATTCATCTGACGTGCATTCTGTTCCTTGCTCTAATTACGGCTCCTATCCCTGACACCGCGGCAGCCACAATGCCGCAGCCCGGTGGTACACCTGTCAGACGGGTCGTGGTACTGCCTAATGCCCTTTTATGCCAGTCTGATGCTAGCAAATACAACGAAAGACAAAAAAATTAGCTGAATATATTTGCATAAGCCGTGTTCAATTCATGGGTCAGCAGCCAGAGAAATGATGGTGCAGGGCTGTTGCCAGGGCAACACGGCTACAGGAAGTGCCCGGCATCACAGCCTGGGTCCATGCGGGTACCATGCTCTGGTTTGTGGGGTGCTTATCACTCACAGCTACTTAAACAAATGTCTTAATTAAACCAAAACCAAGATCAGTAGATTTCCTGCTGTTACAAAACCTGCATGCCTGGCAAATGACCAAAAAACCCAGAAAAGCTTCAAGTCTGCATATTTTTTTGTTAAAAGGTTTTTTTTACTTGAATACAAGAACCACTGGTGTGTCCATCCCTCCCCACAACACACCACACTGTCTCCAGCATCACTCACTGCTGTTCTCTCAGTGTTGTGAACCTCTCTCACCTGTTTCCAGGAGGATGCTGCTGATTTGAAGAAGGGCAAGGTTCATGCAGAAGAGGCTGAACTCCTCCCACACAAGCTTTATCAATTAAGAGTGAGCAACCCTGGTAAAGGTCACAAGCTTGGCTTACATGTGCAGCCAGTTTCCAAGCCCCAATTTATTCTTATTAATATAATAAGTGCAGCAGTCAACCTAGGTAAGATCATATCATTAGACATGATCAGATTTTTTGCCTGTTCAGATGATGTGATTGTAACTTTCTGTGAAGAGGATTTATTTTAATCTACTGAGTGTGTATTTAATGAAATAGATTTAACCCAGAATAGCTTTTGATGCAAAGGCAAATCTCGTAACATTTTATGAAAGTAAAAAACACACACACAAAATAAGGCATTTCTCTTTCTTGTGCACTGAGAAACACCAGTGTTGTATAGATACAAACTTAATTGATTAATACCAACAAGAAACAACAGAGCAAGACTCACACTCAGTGGAGGAAACTGCACACAGACAATGAAAGATGCAAAACAAATATCGTGTTGCCAAATCAACTGTGAGAGCTACATGTAAAAGAGCTTAAATACTGTACTAAAAGCTGAAGTCCTTTGCTGCTGTAACACAGAAGGTACTTTTGTGACTCAAAATTGAGACCCATTGATAAAAACAGAAAGTGAGCCACCTCTCAAAAGGTTATGGACACAATTATTACATATTTCACGCTGAAAAACTTAAAGGATGAACTGTATGTGCTGGATACTTTCTGTAGCATTGTAATTAGTGCCAGCGGTAAAAATGAGGGAGAGGGGAACCCAGATGCTTAAACCAGACAACTTAATAGCAATTCCTAGAAAAATGCTGCAGGTATGATCACGCCACTTGTAAAACACAGTAAAAAGAACAAGAAACAAATCACCATGACTATGACTGGTCCATGAAACATCAAGAAAAATGATTTTTTTTTTCCATGGTAAGGCAAGAGGCCTCATAGGGAGGAAGCAGAAGCAACAGATGTGTTACAACTGTAATGCTTTTATCAAAGGCTTATTAGCTCTACTTATAAGCAAACTGCTGTATCTGTCTAAATGAAGCTACTTAATGGATGCAAAATCGGTTGGAAAAAACAGTTAATTGCCAAATTAGAAGGCTACTTCAAGTGAAGTCCTACAAGACAGCCAATAGCTCTAGTTCTGTTCAATACATGCATTAACACATGGGACCATGGTGATGCTATTGCCTTTGTGGGTATCAAGAAGCTGGAATGAACCAAAGCAGAACAGAATAAAAAAATTCAGAATGATCACAAGTAGAAGCATCTGGAAACAGGACACAATTCAATGAGAACGAAAGCAAGGTCCTATGCTTTGGCAAGAATTTTCTGCACCAACAGAGGAGCAGGAAAACAATCCTGAGATATGTGAAAGACATGAAGAAAACTTTGATCTTTAAAGACTAAGCTGGGTTTCAAGGGAAGTCCCTTTTTGGAACAGATGAACCATGAAGGTTTTGACCACTTCCCTCACCTTGGATGTCAGTCACAACCCC
This sequence comes from Psittacus erithacus, assembly GCA_009867235.2. Classification (NCBI taxonomy): domain Eukaryota; kingdom Metazoa; phylum Chordata; class Aves; order Psittaciformes; family Psittacidae; genus Psittacus; species Psittacus erithacus. Next base: position 47,105 of record WYDI02010441.1, on the reverse strand, counting down.
TGTTCAGGGTCAGAGAGCTGACTAACATCTGCTAAAAATGGTAGTGGTCTAGCATTTAATTCTAGTCAGCAGAGTGCAGGCAAACATTCCAAGTGGAAAAGTTGCATTTGTTGCATTTGCTATATATAAATCATATATGCTTACCCAGCCAGATCTTCCAGAAACAAATACCAAGTGGAGTTTTAAACCAGAAAATACCTCTAATTTTATATGAAGAGTATTTTAAATACATATCACAGAAAATATAAGCATGCACCCACTGAATCAAGTTTCTGTCATAGTAAGAGGACAGATACCACTTCTTTTGAACATCACAGCTGACAACTGTATGGCTGCGCTTGCTTAACATCTTACCTAAGGAATGTGCTGCAGTGGTTTTAGAACTAAAAAAACGGCCTAATCCAAGATCTCCCAGCTTCACCACCCCTGTGGCTGTTATAAACACATTGGCTGGTTTTATGTCTGCAAGAAGAAAAAGGTAAAAGGTCAAAGCCACAAAAGGTTATTTGGTTCTAATACTGCAATAGAAACATAGCCTGGAGCTCTCTCTGTACAAAAGAGGCTCCAGCAGAACTGTGTTTCTTTATAGCTTTGATAGGCTGAACTTTCCAAGACTTCAAGCTCTGCACATACACAAAAATCAGAGTGTACTTCCCAGCATACAAGAAATACCAATGAGGAAAGAAGCAGAAAACAGCACAACAGAACAGAGGCAACCTCTTTAACTGATGGACATCAAAGGAACAAGTCTGCTTCTCTTTGGAAATGATTGTTTTCTACAGGAAACTGTGCTGCCCACCACTGTCCCCTCACACCAAAGACCAGTTATTGTCCCCTATATATATAAATTCTGGGCTCTATACAGCCCAGTTTGTTTATAAAGCATAAAAATTACTAGAACTCCAGTTTCCCCAGCAGTCATGTCAGGAATCAGTCACTGAGGCTCTTTCCTCACATTAAAGATGACATAACATGCAAGGCTCCAAATTTTAGGCTGCAATTACAGACCTAACTGCAACTGATAAACTGCATCAGAGGATATATAAAGGAGCAAAAATGGTATTACATTGCTGAAAAAAAAACCCAAAACAGTGAAGAATTCACTGCTTCAAAAGAGAAAGGAAATAACCAGAAGCACAGATTGGTGCCTTTTGGGATATTTGCATTTCCTGGGTCAAGTCCTTCACAAAGCATTTCACTTATGCTGAAAGAAGCAGTGTAATTTTTGTGTAAGGCTCAAAGATATAAAAAGTTCTAAGACAAGACAAAAAAATACTTAATGAAACTAGAGACCAGGTTATGAGAGTGTGGGATATATTTGTATTAATATTTCAGGAAAACATGCAAGATGGAAAAACTCTTCTAAACTCTCTAAGGTCACAGCTAGTATAATGAAGACTATTTCTTAAGAGTTACTGTATCCAGTAGTCTCAGCATTTTAGTTCTGACACTTTCCTAATGGCAAGTTTGACACTTCTACTTAGTAACAGTGTCTGGAATACAAAGCAGCTCATCTTCCTAATACCACACTCACTTCGGACTGAATCCTTTAACGATGAGGCAAAGAGACAGAAGGAGAAACCCATCTTGCAAGCTCCAGCCTCTCTAAACATGCATTGGCTGAACATCAGCATAATTGTTTTTGAATGTAGGCGCTTACTAATTGGAACATTATATTATTATTCAGTGAAAAGAGACTGAATTAATGTTACCTCTGTGCATCACCCTGCGGGAGTGCATGTGTTCAACTGCACTGCATAACTGCACAAAATATTTCCACACCGTCCTTTCCGGGATTAACCGTTTCTGCTTTTTAAAATACTGTGGGAGGAAATAAATAAAAGATCAGTGAAAAAGCATCATATTTGACTCCTTCCTAGACTTGTGCTCATCAGCTGCAGGTTAACTCATGTCTTCCAGATCTGCAGCAGCATGACTTTTCTTCTGATTAGCTTTTAACTCCTTCTCTCTGTATGTAAGCTTCAATGCAGTTCACTAATTAACAACTATTATGAAAAATATGCTTCAATAGGTTTGACATTTTTGAATGGACACCAATTATGGTTAGCATTAATCTCCTTAATTACCTTGCAAAACATATTTAATGCCTCAAAACAACAAATGTCTCAAATGTTTTGCCTTAAGTAACAAAAGATCATTAAAAACAATAATCTTGTAAACATTCATTATTGTACAGTCTATAACAGCAATAAGGTGATCCATTTCCCTTTTAAAAGATAGCCGAAGCATCAATAAAGTATCCATGTTTCTTCTGTTATCAGGCAGAATAATATATTCTATTTCATGCATACCCAGAATACTAAATTAACTGAACTATCTCTGGTGAGACAGAAAGACACTGCTGATCAAGAGACACACAGATCTGGAAAAAGACCATTTTGTGTGCATTTAAGCAGTGCTAAGCAGAGCTGAGTCCACATTCCATGGACCTCTGGGCACTTCTAGCTCTCAAATAAAATAATCCTAAGCATAATGCACACAACACAAAGGACTGCAGCACAGTGATTTTCCTCCGCAATACTCGAGTCTTCTTCCCAAGCAACTTATTGCAGGAATAAATATCCAGCTGCACACTTCACTGAAGACTAAACATATATATTCAAGTACTCTTTTTCCATTTCAAAGATGCACAACAGCCATGTATGTCACATCGAAAGTGTGACAGTTTCCCCAAGGCCTCCCAAAACTGCACTGCTGTGGATTAGCAGTCCCTGACTTCTCACTGCTTCTTCCTATGCTAGGTATCAAGTCAGTTCTCCATCCAGAGCATTAAAACAGTACACTTACAATACGTTTCCAGAGGTTTTAGATTTTTCCTTATCCTTCAATATACAAGGTGCCATTGGATAACTACCTCAAACACTGTACTCCCTTCCAGCACACTACATTTCTTTTGCATTGCACCCTTGAGAATTTCCAACAATGGCATGCAAGAGCAAGAATAAAGGAAGGGAATTGGTTGTTGCCCCTTTGTGCATCTTGTGCTTTTTCCTCAGTACAGACATCTGACGTCCGCTGTCACATTTTATGTTTTATGTGAAATGCTGTTACTGGTTCATGTTTGACTCAAGTAATGGCAAATTCTCTTTTGCAGATCAGCTGTGAAGGGGCACGACCCTGCAATTCCCCAGGCAGCAAATCTGACAGATTGCAACAGTTTCAAACCAAAACTTGATAGAGAGCACAGAGGAATTGCACAGGGTGAGGGACAAAGTGTTATATACACAATAAAATTACTTAATTCTCATTAAAGTATTTAAGAGTGGCTATGCAAGACCAGAAGTGATAATTTTCTAAATGTCATGTCCAATAAGATTTGCTTGACATTTACAAGAAAGTCCCAGCTCTCCAGTGGGTTTTCCTGCAGCTCTCTTACACCAGCCTTTACAATACCTCATAAATAATGCAGACGCCAGGGGCGTGACAAAGATAGTCCCTGTTTTTATCACTCTCACACCTTCAGTGCTGTTTCTGCTGCTCCTACCGCCTTGTGGAAACTGAAAATCCTCACAGGAGCTTCAATTCCCAGAGGATGGGAAGGGTGTGGGGTGACTCAGGGGCAGGCAGGCAAACCCCACTGCTGCAGTTAAAGCTATATTTAGGGGAAGACTTTGGTTCCCTCTTGGTTTTAATTTTGTTTGTTTGGGGTTTTTCCCTTCTGTTAAAAAAAAGAACGGAATTCCAGGATTTGCACCAATGGAAAAACATCATTTATATGACCTTGAAAAAAAATCTTGTGCATCTTCTTCAAGCCTGATAAACACATGGGAAAGCAGACCAGGCTAGAGAATGCCGGCAGAAAGCACACAAGCTACAGTGCTGTTCAAGTAATCAATCTCAGAATCTAGAGATGAGGGTTTGGGAAAATGAAAGTTCTATTTATAGAGTTAAAAGTAACTAAAATACCCCCCTCACTGATAAATTAATGGGTTTATAGGTAGGGAATGTTTTAAATTGAAAACTGTAAATGACAAAGAATATGAGTATTCTCTGTGATGATCTCTTACAATTTTGTAGGTAAAGCTTTTTGTAATCAAACGTCTTTTTAGACACTTGCCCGCCCCAGGAGAATCACAGCCCGAACTCCTCCTCTCACAGCCCTCACTTATTTTCCATCTTTAACCAGAACTACAAAAACCCTGAGATAAACTGCAATTTTCCCAGGATCTGCTGGGAAAAGGGTAAAACACACAAGAAACCACAAGAAAACATCAGATAAGAATACACACAAGCTTTCCCCAGGCAGAAGGACCAGCTCTGTCTCCATAACCTGCAGCAAGCAGAACCAAGACCCTGACATCCTTCAGTACAAGTCACTGGGCTTTGGGGCAGAACCATCACTCCTGCTGCTGAGCGCTGTAGAATGAGGCTGTATCTGGAATTCTGGGGCTCTCCCCAGGAGCGGCTCTGCCAACTGCTCGCTCCCAACTTGCTCACCCAGGGGGACTCTCCTGTGAGATGGAGCAGATTTTCATGGATACTGTAAATTTAGCCGTTGACTATGGACTAAATGGGCAACTTGTTTGACAGCCTTTGGCCTAGTGCCTCATTGCTCTGCTGGCAAAGAAAACAAATCTGTTAATAAGATATTTTAACTGTGACAACAAGGAGGAGGAGAACTTTCCAAACATTCATTTATGATAATTACAGAATAATGATCACAAAAAACCCAGGTAAAACATGGAGAGAAGGTTGAGAGTGCTAACAAACTTGATATAACACATCTGTTCTCACAAGGGATGTATGTCTAAAGATTAACATGTCAAAGAAAATATAAAAGCAGGTGGTAACAGCTTAACTAAAGCTGGTTTGCAGCAATACACGTATTCCTAAGAGCAACATAAAAGAAGAACAAGTACTTGAAACATTTTCTCAAACCCAAATCCCCATTGCCAAGAAAGTCAATACACTTTCTTGAATGCCTGCAGAGTGGCAGACAGGCTATGCGAATAGAGACTCCAACAATAATTAAATGTCCTTACCAGTCACCAGCTGCATAAATCAACCTTGAAAATAACATGTCCCACCAAACCATGCAGAAGCTTGCTCCTTTCCAAAGCAGGTACCAGAAGCAAGCAGCATAGCCTGCAGCATTTATAATGTCACCGGACACTTTGGTTTTGGCTCTGGAAGCACACCACGGGTGAGCAGAACTGTGAGAAGAGAATAAAAGTGCTTCTACCACAGATGTGCCCATTGCCTTGTGTCTCTGTCTGCCTAATCCTGAAGATTTGTAGCACCTCTGGAACTGGAACATCCTTACCTTAATCATCTGGGAGAGATCACCAGCATCAGCTAGCTCCAGGACAATGTTAAGTTCATTGTCTTCAATAAAAGAATCCAAATACTTAATTATATTGGGATGGTTCAGTTGCTGCAGATAAAAGGGAATGCAAGAAGAAAACTTTTAACACTGTGGTAGCAAACGCTAACATACAATAGCTGTGCTGCTTCTGTAATCATTATGCGAAAGTTCACAATGGGTGCAACTACAAACCATGTTCTGAGTTACTATAAACAAAAAATCCTACAAGAACTCTCATTTATCATAAGCACAGCGTAGTAAAAGTGTCTTGAGTAAAGAGCAATACAGCCTGAAGTACTGCGAAACAACCTTTTCTATTTTAATCTCACAAATTGTTTAAAGTCAGTGTCCTGAAAGAAGCTTTGTTCAGCAAGAACTGATTTTTTTCTGCATTAAATATAAAGAAAAACCCAGCTGTTGACTACAGTGCTTCTTGAGGTCTCTCTGTCCCTTAGGAGAACTGATTTAATAAAACCTTGATGGAGGAAAATAATGCACAAATAGCATAAATCAGTTTATTTTTCTGATTCTGTCTGCTTGCATCTTTACTAATTACTTTTTTCATTTCAGGAGGGATTCTTCTTACAGTCACAACTGATACTTAAGATTTTTTTCCTTCTACATTTCTTAAAAACATGCACCTTCTCAGATTGTTTCACTTCATTCACAAGTTAAGAAACGGGCTCATTTGGTTTAATATTTCGCTTGAATTTCTTAAGGTGGAAAACTGCAATTGCTTAAAAAATAATGCAGTACCTCAGTATCTCTACTCACTCTAATTTTGCTTCATATTCTCCTTCTTGTGCTCTTCAAAATGCAGTAAATTTAGAAACTCCTGAAGTGAGCGTGTCATCTACCAAACAGCTGTGACTCAACCTGTCTATTCCAGGGGTTACAAAGCCAAAAGAAACGTTGTTATGATTCATCACGCTAATCACTCCTCTCTGCATGCACATTAGGGGACAGATTCTCCTCTGCAACGCCGTGCGACTAGCACACATTAGCCTTAATGGGATCCATGTGCAGGCATCAGGAGAAGAACATTCCCACAAGTCCAAGCCTTAAATAAATGTCACAGCCCTCCATTTCTGTTGTAATCTCCTGTAAATGCCTGCTCTCAGGTGCACTGATCAAAGACCAACTTCCAGTGAAAAAGCAGCACCAAAACTAAAAGCAGAGTAGCCCAACACCTAACACACATCAGGGTGCCTTCCCCTCACCATCACGCACACACTGTGATGGCAGACCCGATGCTGGGCACTGCGTGCTACTCTTGTAGGCGCAGTGAACCCCGGGATTTAAGAGATGCTTTCTGTTCCCTTTAGGATGCTCTGAGGGAACTCTGTCCTCAGTTTCCCAAGGCATCAGTGAGCTCAGGCAGTCAAACAAGCCTTTTCCTAAGCTTCAGGGCCACATGTGAATAAAACACATCAAAATAGTACAACTGTAACAGGTAGTGAAGCCCACACATGGCTGGGAGAGCTACTACACTAACATTTTACTGTTCTGTTTTTCCAGAACAGACAGGTTGGTCATTCTGGAAAAGCCAAAATTCCATTCTCCACTCCTCCTTTTGTCAAACTTACTTTAAATGAGCACATTGACTTTTACATACTGTATATTCATGTGGCATGGAAGAGACCACTGAAATTTTCTTTTGTCAGAATGGAAGTATATTCGTACTCACAGATTCTTAAATGCACCAAACATCACACACACTTTTTCCTGGGTTAATGACATTTCCTATTTCTTTAACGCATCCTAAAAGTGTGATGGCAGTTAATGCCTGATGTGTATGCACAGCAGCACTGTCAGCAAGAGGCGTGTGGAAGGGTAAGCCACCTCTAAATGACTGAGTGTGGGTGCTGGCAGCCCAAACACTGATTATAGCCACATTATTGAGCTGCTTCACAGAAACCTTTTAGCCAGAATTACACTGAAAGTAATATACAATTTTGTTTGGCTTCTGGTAAGTTTTGAATAATCATAATTTACTTAGAGATCACAAAAACCCCCTTTGTTTTCATGGTCACAGAGAAATCTTTGATCAAAAAGGACAAAGTATTATTTTGACAGGATGGACTATAGCAAGTCAATGCAATTCCATCACCAATTCCTCAATAGTCAGAGTATGCATAGATAGTGCTTCATTCCAGCCAGGGATTTTAAACTTAGATACATTCTCTCAGAGACAGAGACAACATTTTGACTTCAAAAGGAGCTGAATCAGGCTTCTAATATTGCCACCGCTTGACTAGAGAGCTTTGGTGATGTTATTAGAATGGGGAGAGTGAGCTATAATTTAAGTGACTTCGGCAGCAGAGAGCATATTCCTTTTACAACAACCCTGGTTTGGTATCTGGCTTCTTGATGAGCTTCACTCAAGAAGGTAAACTGCCTCTGGTCATCCCACACAAAAGGCTGGGAGCTGACCTTCTGGACTCTCCTGCCATTGTGGGTATTTTCAGTTTCCTCTGCTTCCAATAAATTCATACATTCTGCTCTGAATGAATCCAGTGCAAGTTTATAACATTCTATAAATAGAGTTTGAGACAAAACTGCTTAAATTACCCAGAACCCCAAAACATCACAACTCTTCCATCATGTAGGCATTCTAGCTTGCAAAAGAGAACATGGTCTTTAAAGATCACTGTGCGCGCTATGTAAGCTTTATTTGCCATAAAAAGGCAAATGACCCTTGCCAACCTGAAAACAGTTTTTTTCTTAAATCAAAAACCCCAGGAAAAGCCATGGTAAAAATTCTTACCTTCAAGAGGTCAATTTCTTTAATGCAATCTTGCCTTGCCTTGGCATCCATCATTTCAAAAATCTTCAAAGACAAAAACATAGAAGAAAATTAAAAAAAACAACAAAAAAGTAATTTTGTATTTTAAGAATTGCTCTTTCCTCCCCCAGTTTGTATATTTTCTGCTGTAATCAGTATTCACGCAATCCCCAGATTAAAGAAAGATCAATGTTTTCTTTGTTTTGAAACCACTAAAAGGCTAGAAGTAGGGTAAAATTAATCGTAGAACCTGTAGATAGTATTCTAAGCAGCACAAGAAAACCCAGTTTGCTGTTGTGATCTTCAAAACGTAGTTTAGTTTCTATTAACTCCATGTGGTAAATAAAAGATAAAGTTTACTTTTCTCTTTTCAACAGAGATACAGCTTCCACTGATTTCTCTGTAATAATTAACGATAATACTGGGCATTAATATTCAGTCTGAAGTAATCAAGAGTTAGTCACTAGAAATACAAGTTTAAAGGCTCTGTTGAAGGTTTAAAGGCAAATTCCTTCAAACAAAATGCTGTTCTGAACACTGCACAAGTTACAGATCTATATGGCTTGCATGAAAGTTGTCAGAAATCCTTTTAACACTCCATCAGCAAGTACAGGCATTTTTCATTCCTGGGATGAGATGGCAGCCTCCTACCTGTATGAGGACAGCCATTAGGGCCTCATTCCTTCATACATATTGGATTCTAATTTAGTGAATCCTTTCCATAAAGTAAAAAGTGAAATAAAAAAACAAAAAAAACCAAAAAAACCAAAAAACACAAATAAATTGCACCACTGCTTCATAGGTCTGATTTAAAAACATAAACCCACTCCAAGATGATGAGGGATAGAGACCATGAAGTGCAAACAGATGCCTCAAAACTGAAGCAGGGTCCCATATGGGACATACAGGCTGTATGGAGAAGATCATCACAAGAACAGGGCAAATGGGCAGACAGTGGGACCACTTGGCCTCTTATATCCAGATGTAAGCTGAGCACCATGAAACTAACCTGACTTTATCAGTATCTGCAAAACTGCTTTGAGACCTTCAGAAGCATTATTCTTTATTCCTCATCTTGAAAAAAGTAGTAAAAAACCCAACTGAATAAAATAAGAAAGCAGAACACTGGGGGGTTTAAATATAAAAATGTCAAAACAGATCATCCAGTGCTCCCAAACCTTAAACTCTCAATTTAGAAAGCATTTTATTGCATTATTACTGCTGACAAAAGAATACTGAAAGAAATACGCAACTCAAAGTAACCTGTGTAGATACTTAAAACATTCCCATTCTACTTGCTAAATAGTAAGACTTTCAACTTCAAATGCTCACCTGAACTTTCTTTAATGCCACAGGTTTTCTGTCCAGAAGACAAGTTGCTTTGTAAACTTCACTGAATTGTCCTCGTCCAATCTTCTTCTCTATCTGAAAATCTGCCAATGTGCAGCGATATGGGTACGATGTTAAATGTCTCTGTGCAGGATAAAATAAATTAAATTAATAAACTAGAAAAAGTGATGCAAAAACCTGAATTAGCATTCCCAATGTCTTCCTTACGGCCACAAAGTAGCAGTTTCTGTGACTCATCATTCAGGGGAATAAATTCCTTACAGTAAGGATTGTCCAGCAAGAAAGACAAAGAAATTTGATGTACAAGGGATAATGGAGTGGTCTGGGTTTCCTTTTCCACCTTCAATTTTCTTGGCCTGCTTCAGACAATACTGTACCAGAGCAGTTGCAACAGTGAAATGCAGCACCTACCTCCAAGTGCACACAGAGTAACAGCAGAGACTTGAGCAAAAATACTAACCAAAGCATAAAATAGCAACAAGTACACAACGGAAATTGGGGGAGGGCATCCAAGGAATGCAGCTACCATTTGCTGCTGGATCCTCAGCAGACATCCCAGCACAAGTCTCCAGGGAAGGCAGGCCAGGAGGGCTGGATGTTTTAAGGAGATGACTATTCCTACCACTGTCATTTCCTGATACAGAGGAATTGAGAGAAGAGCATTTAAAATGCAGGTAAAGCTTTCAGTTTCAGTCCAGCATCTTTCGCCAGCACTACACACACAACAGTGAGGATCTATTACAGTGCATCTTTAAGTAAGTAAGTTTAGGCTGCTCTTCTTTGCAACAGAAATAAAAATTACTACTATTCAACAAACAATAAAAAGTATCAACCAAGTATTTGAAAAAGCTTCCAGATTTCCAGGTGTCTGTGCAGCTCTGAACCACACACAGTTATTCGGCAGAGGTTTTGTAAACAAAGTTGTAAAATTCAATGTTTTTAAGAAAAGTCACCAATAAAGTCCCTAAATAGCAGTTTCTGACCCACAAACTCTATCAGTTAACCAAGACATGCTATTTTGAAAACGGTCACCGCTACAGCATCCTTATTACAGCAAACACAAGAGAAATGCCCACAACTAAAGCCCCTCTACCACAGGCATCAAGAAAAATGATTATTTTTATAAATGCTGAGGATACAGCGATGAGACATAAATCACAAACCAGGCAGTGGAAAGATTATCAGGTCTTTTTGCTATCACCTTCCCCCGCATCTCTGGCAGCGAAAGGCTGTTAGTTTCTGGAGCCTGCCCTGCACTTCCACACCACTGCCCTGTGCCCTTGAGAACTTCCTGAGGATAAAGCTCAGCAGTTACGAAAAGAGAGGACTGCTGCTAAACTGAGAAGCTTAGATAGTTATGAAATCCAGAGGAGACAAAATGCAACACCACCATGTCCAGCCAAGGCCTGCTAATTCAAGTAGACACATAACTCCAGGCCATCGTGCCCATCAGCTTTCTCAGTTTAAGCTCCCTAAAAAAGCAAACCTGCTCCTTTCCACATGAAAGGCCAACTTGACTAATTACCTGTGAAATGCCAAGGCCATAGGTAAGTTTTTCCATCACCATGAGCATTTAAGTATTTCATACCATGAGAAATGGTTTTAATTTTTCTAGGCTAAAGATGTCACAGTAAAAAGTTTAATTCATGCACAATAACCTACACAAATAAGAGGGGTGCATGAGAATTCACACTTATTCACAAAGGTGAATCACAGAAATAGGAAGCTCATTTCATCAAGTGTTTCCTTTCAAGAGTTCAGGGAGTTTCCCTTTTAAGATTACTTCAGTCTCCTCTATACTGTGAAAGAAGCTCCATTACCCACTTTAATGCACAGCCATCACTGCCATCAAAATATTTGTAGGTTAGCCTCAGTACTTGGGCTGTGCCTGAAGTTACACTGCATTTACAAGCTATAAAAATACAGCAAAATCAAAATTAGAAGATCCAGGATTTGTTTCTTTAAGCTTTGCAGTGTATACTTAACAATAAAACAGCAGTATCCTGTCACTGATGAGGAAAAGGGAGCCAATGGGTCACCAGATAAATCGCAGAACGTGAAGATAACATTACTTTATTATTTACACACATTCCCCTTTAAGTAACTAATTCATCAACAAAGCAAGGCAACATGGGATGAAATCAGACAAGCAAATAGTCAAAGGAATCGGCCCCTGCAGCTTTCTTAGTTTAAATATCACTAGAAGAATGTCTGAACCCAAGGTTGTGTTCAACTTGACTGGTAACTAACATCTCCATTTCCCAACTTCTTTATGTAAGAGCTTCTAAGCGAAAGAACTGAGCTGTACAGTCAGATTGCTTTACCCAGCCAAAACAAAGGTGTCAGTACACAGAACTACAGAACCCTTATTCCTAATTAAAATACAGAAAGGAATGAATGCATTTCCTTAACTGTGATTGTCTGCCTCCTGAGCCAGCTCTTCTTAAGTTGTAAGAAGATTTGAGCATGTTTTTCCAACCTGGAGTTAACGTTCACAATAAAGGCAGCAGTTTTAATGAGATTTTATGAAGCAACTACCACAAAACTTTCTTTTAAAGGAAGAAATCCATGCTGCTGTTAAGGATGGTATCTGTTTGCCCTTCATAAATCATTAAATTGTGCGTTAAAACTAAGAGTGTTTAAGTGTAAATTAATATTTTAAGCATGTGCCAAGTAGTATCTGGCAACTTCCTAACCTGAAAATATAAATAAATGTTAGGAAGTGACAGGGTGTATGTGTGTGTCCTAACCACTTTCACATGGTTAGCACATAAAGTCTGCTTGTCATGCTGGAGTTAATGCTGGGTGATGACTGGACACCTTAGCTGATATGTTCTGGCATCCTCCAGGACTACAGCTGCATATTTACATATGCAATGACCTAGATTTGCATTTGCTATCACAACCTATCACACCTAATTAAAGTAACAGAGCTTGGAGCTTTCATACAGGCTGGAAGATGTTTGATTTCGGTATAAACCAGAGAGCAAGCTCAAGTTAGACCAAACCATGTCAGAAAGCTCCCTGTGGATTACAGCAGCCCATTTCCCCATATGTCTCTTTAAACTTAACCTTCTCTTATGTTTTGGTGTACTTAAACGTAAGAGGCAGCACTTCTAAACACTGTCGCAAGGTCAAGAATACCTAAGAAATACCTGCCTTCTCTGAGTACCATCCCTTTAGATGGCCTTGCACACATTTCACTTATTTCATGAATTTTTCCAAGTCCTTTCACGTTTAACCAATGCAATTTTTCATAAACCTGTCAAAAAACCAACACCTATTTTTTCAAATACACCACGAGCTTTATTTCTTCAATCTGATAATTTTCTTATACAGATACAAATTGCGTGTGAAATTAGATACCACCATCATCTTCAAACCTGTTCATCAAAAATAGCTTTTCTCATTTTCAGGATGGATTCAGGCTTGGTGAAGGGTTCAGGTCTGTGTGAATACAGTAAAACCAAGCTACTGTCTCTGCAGAACAGGTTTCAAGGTCAATGATGGAGTCTGAATTAAAAAGAAGAGAAATAAAAAGAAAAAAGGGAAAGAAAAAAAACCAATAACCAAAAACCCCTATCAACCACTGGACCTCTAAAGGCACTTTGAAAACTGGGCTGTTTGTGCATTTCTGCTCCCAGGGCAGCTGTAGGAAGAGGACAGTCTGGGAAGAACTAGTTTTGAGACAAAGGCTGTTCTTTTTATTCATACAATGAAGTCTCATTCTTCTACTACTCCATTAAAAAAAGCTGAAGATAAAAGTAAATTAATTCCTCATTCAAATAAAGAGGCTATTCATTTTTACAAAGGCAGGCACAGATTATCCCAAGAACAAGCTATTATGAACAACATCTCTGGCACACATCTTGTCTTTGAGATGTAATCACTGAAGCAAGAGCAAAACTTTCAAAGCTGGCAGAGTAATGCCACAAGAAGCCCCTGTCACAACACTTATACAAGTTTGCTAGAATTTTAGCCTCCAATTTTGAGGTGTTGCAGGATTTTCTGCAAAACACAATTAGTAAGGTGACAGGATGTACTTCCTGCTTCCACATTGTCGGAGACGTCTGCCACAGGGCTACCGAAGGTGCCTGACCAAAGGCAACTAACACTGTGAGCACACAAGAAAACAAACAGGTCAAAATTTAGAGCTGGACATTTGATATGGTTTCCTCCTAATCCTCCATACACGGCTATAACCACATGCAGGTAGGACAACTACATCACACCTCAATATAGGTTTTGTATTATTTTAAATGAGTAGTTGTCCAGCTCAGAATTTGTATTTTTGGATAAAGAAAAATAAGAATCAGACCTGTTCTGTTGACAGATTTTCAATCTCCAGAACAATTCATGTGCAGCCAATAAATTTATTTCTTTGTCATTATTTAAAAGCTGGGGAAAACCTGAACAACCCTGAGAAAACTGTCCAGCAGCCTCCAACTCAATGCTGCAGGCAAAGGAGAGTACTGAGGGACAAAACCACCAGTAACATACTGACATGCTGCAGAGCAATGCCTCTGTGTGACTGCTTCTCCCAGTGGCACAAGAAAAAAATATCTCTGAGCTGAAAAAGGGAAATGTTCACTGTTAATTACACAATATACAAACCCAGGGTGCTAGTATTAGTTAACACTAAAGTCAGTTGTTCTATTGCTGTCTGATTGGCACACAGGAAACCAGCACTAGTCATCAGTCTGCACAAATGGTCATGAGACATTTAGTTTATAATCAACCTAAAAATTGTTAAAGATTGGGTAATCAACAGTTAAAAAGTCAGACTCTACAATCTTTAGATGCCAATAAAAGCATCTTTCCTGTAGAGCCATGAAATGAAATATTCCTTAGAAGAGTAAAAACACACTCGCCCAATTAATTTTCTGAAATCTCATTAAAAAATTTAGCCCGACTAAGCCATACACTTCTGACCTGAATTTTAATTATCTTTACGCTGGATAGAAGGCTTTTTCTGATATTTGCAATGCATCATTAATTTTAAAGGAATTGTTTCCTTGCTTCTAAAGTGCATACTTCATCTGAATGACATTTACCATAAACTAATTTCACCTTTAAAAGGCATCTGCAATAGTAGATGGGGAAGCTTCAGCCCCTCCAGTTGAGCAGACATACATTATAAGCAATGATTTACTATCAACATCAGCGTTTCAAACCTCTTTATGACGGATGTCCAAAATGATACACCCATCTCCTTTCAATAATGCCTACCTGGAAATAATTTTGCATACTTTGAGGTTGAAATTCCAGCATGGATTTATGAGACTACATTAGAACAGATTGATTAAGAACTTCAAGCTCCCAAAAGAGAAGGAAACTTTTAAAATATGGATTATCCTTCAAACAGGTAGTCAAGTAATTATTGAAGGATACATCAGTTTTTTCAATTTGCAGCTTCAAAACTAGACTACATAGTCATAAAATATCCTCAACCTGACCTGTTCTCTAGAATTTGAAGTTTGCTGAAGAACTTGGCTTGAATCTCAAAGTTTTAACATCCCTATCAGATGTTTGCACTAGCTTATGACAAGGAAAAAGAGAAATACCAGCCTGAAAATAGTAGACCCAAGGTGAAATTCAGAAAGAAATCAGTATTAGCATAAAAATAACCTAAGCATTTCAGAAACAAACTGAGAGCCTTTGCTGCAAGATGACCAGTTCAAATCTACCTCCAACTCACAGATCAAAATGAAACTACCATGGGCAGCTCTGCTAAGCTGTGTGAGTATATAAAAGAGTTGTTCAAAAGTGAGTTATTTAGTATGAAAACTAAGTAAAAAATCATAGCTCCATGTTTTTATATCATTGATTTACTTCTAAACAACTTTTATTGCTTACTGCTATAAACACTAAGTAACCTAGAGACTTAAATAACTGACATTTTCACTTTGGAACACGACTAGAAAACGTTCTGCCTCTTGCTGACGAACTTCATCAGGGTAATGCTGGGCAGGTAGGAGAGCCAGAAGCAAACCCTGTGATTTTATTGGTCCTTTTATATTTATATATTGACTTACTGTAGAAAATGTCTAAATATGAAGCATTACTCAAGTGTGTCATCTTATTACTACAGTAAAGACAGAAAAGTCTGATATAGCTCTATTCTAACTAGCTGTAAAACAAAAACAACACCTCTGTCAGATTGAAAAAAAACAAACCCTCATCTAAGACTCTACAAGCTCAAGTTCTGTTTTGATGCTAAAGCTTTAATCCCTGCCATTCACGGCATTTCTGTTAAGACAAGTTTGGTCAATTTTTCCTTCTCAAACATCTTTCTTCCACAAACTATTATACAGCATCTCAGCATTACTTAAATCTTCAGAAGAAATGATGTAATTTTTGATTCTTCCAGGTAATAGGTACCAGAAATGGAGAATTATATACAATTATGTTCCTGCAAAATGGAAAACCAGAAATCAGTAATAAGCAATCGTACTGTGGCATCAGTGTCAGGCAGCATGGCCTCTAAACAGGACATGTTTTGATAATTTTTAAAGCGAGTTTGCTGAGGAGACCCATTTTGTGCAGCTCTCTGGCACACTGTGTATTTTTGTTACTCAGCTTTTTTAAAAATGGATTTTAACAACAAACCCAAAGAAATTCTTTCTGCAATCTTAATTCTAGATGAGATCATCCTCAGAGCAGTTAATATACTCAGGGACCTCCATTAACACAACTTGGGTATTAAGAGAGTTGAGGGGAGGTTTCACTGAACAATGACCATAGAGCAAGATGAGCCCACTCTGTCTCAGCATAGCAGCAGAACACAGATTATTAGCTACTAATTACACTTAACTATGTCATTACAAATTCTAACATGTGCTCCAAGATGCCATGAATGTATCTGCTGCACAGGAACACTTCCTAATCTTGTTCATGAAATAATTACAGGGGCTCTATCCTGCCAAATGAGGCAGTAATTAACCCTAATTGCTCGAAATGCAACTGGCTAATTCTAGGAGATTAATCAAGGGGATTCAATTATTATTAAATGACTTAATATGACAAATTGCTACATTAGGAGAGGGGGGCTTTGCTCCATACGACGTTACTTTCCCAGCAGCGCTGCGCAAGATACATTCACTGCTGTTCTCCATGTGTAGGCAACTTATGGCTTTTGCAAATCTTACACTGTGTTGGATCCAGCTTTCCCAACAACCACTTCTTGGTCAAGGACCTGGATCAGCACTTGTGGAGTGTGCATTTGGAATGACAAACTGACACCCACACTCCCCTCCCCAAGGTGACTTTACACCACAGTTGCAATATCCTTCTTTCTGACAGCTTTTCTATGATGCTTTTTGTTTACTCTTTAAAATGCATATAGGTAAAACTCAATTGCTCTGATCAATGGATAAAATGGTCTAAAAAAGGCAAGCAGACACAGTTCACAAAGCACAGGTTTCACAATTCCAATGAAGGTACCACCACTACTTTGAATTCAGGTCTAAAACTAGTTTTAGCCCACTTCTGCAGGAAGGCAGGGAAGGGAGATAAATATGAGCCACAGCAGTGAAACTTGATAATAGTATAGACAAAATACATTGTAGGAGAGATTCCAGAGGCACACAGGAAATGAAGCCAGAGAGCCTGCAGTTTTGTGTAGGATGAACTTTTACTTGTATTTGGTAATTACCTCTTCAGCATTTATTATTAAACTATAAAAGGAGATAAAATGCATTTATTCAGTTACACAATCAACTGCTTTTCTTTGGCCTGTTCTTCAAAGCACCAGAGAGAAGAAAGCCAACATAGAACATGTTTTTATAAGATGATTTAAAAAGACTTGCTTTAAGCAAAATTCAAGCTATTTCCTTTTTCTCTTATTATCATCAAAAAACTGGATTCAGGAAACTCTGGCAGGCTGGCAGAATCCCAAACTGGATATACCCTAAAAGTGCTCTAACTGCATTATAAACAAAAGAGGAAAAAAAGAAGGCTAAATGCTAAGTAACCTATAGACCTTTATAAAAGGAATGTAAGAGAACACAAAAGGAGAACCATTAAAGAGACATGTACTTACCTGAGGATCATGCTGGTACTCCTGCCCTGGCAGCTTGCAAAGAGGGTTGTTCTGGTCCCCTAGATGATGTGGATGGTTATGCTGTCCTTCCATGGTATCATACCAAACTCTGCCTCACAGTTCTGCTGGAGTTAGAAGAAGGGGGAGAGAGAAGTCTCATCACTGTCCACCCAGCACTGAAAGCAGCAACAGGTCAAAGCTACCATTGCTGTCCCCAGATTACAAACCAAAACCACAAACATTACTGGTATTTCACAAAAAGGAAATAGCAGAAAATGGGTTTACTTGGTCAGTGGTACGTTATCTATGAAAGATACCACTTTTGTTAACTGTAACAGCAGCAGGCATTACCTCTCCTTGAGCTGCTGAACGGAGATGATCCCCAGTTGTACCAGGCACTCAGTGCATAACTCAAGAGAGGTTAGCACATTTCCACATGCAAAACAAGTGACAAAAAGTCCCACCAGACCAGCTGCAGCTTTCTTTGGCCAAAGATAACCTAAAAGTGTAGCTTTACCCACATCCTTTCTTCTCCAATCCGAAACTAAAAGTTGTCATGCAGGTTGGTGAGCCACAGGAAGCAGTGGCTACAAACCATGTTAGCTTCAGTGAGATCAAAGTATTATTCTAGGAATAAACAAACAAACAAGGGAAATTTCCATGAATTATTTTGTACCAGTTTTACCTATAGCAATTACTAAGCACAGCTGTCCAGCAGAACGTCCTACCAAAAATACACAAATTAAAAGGATGTGGTGTTGGAATACAGAATCTAATAGAAGTTATCAGATACAGAGCTTAGCGTAAGGAGGTGAAAATAAATTCACCATCTCAAATTATCCCTCACCCTGCAGAGACCAATTCAGTCTCCCCTTCCTCCCTAAAGTGTAAAAAAATCTCCTTTCTAAAATCCTGAGTCACAACAAATGAAACTGAACCTTCATTTATGCTGGCAGCACGGCTAATGGAGAGCTGCAAAATCCAGCACTTGTAACACAGAACTTCTACACAGCTCCCCTTGGTCTACCTTGAATCAAATTATTTCACAATATGCTGAGATTAGTTTTATTTTGAGCAGTATTGTAAAGCCAATATATACAAACAAATACATAAAAACTTGTGAGTAACAGGAAGGAGGAAGAGACACCAGAACTTGGGTGAGAAGGCTCAAGAAAGAGGTGTTCATCAACCCTAACACAAACCAATCAGAAGGAATTGGACGTGTGGTAGTGGGCTTCCATTCTTTAGATTTTTTTTATAAAGGAGAAATCCCCACCTGGCTGAATGAGGCCAAGGAACTGGTTTCCTGAACTGTCCAACAACTACCCTGGGAATTTCATCAGCTGTTCAGGGGACGCTGAGAGCAGATCTCAGTGAAACTTGCCCTGCACTAGTCTGGGGTCAGGCTCTGGTCCTCAAAGTATATTGCCAGCATATACAAAATGTGCACAATAAATACATGAACATTCTTTCCCCACAAAGGGCTGTGTGAAGGTTTGGGGGCTTATTTAATAATGTTATTCATAACCAGTTATTCATTATCCACACACTCTAGGTAATATGTCATTAGAGTCACATTGTTGACACCCTTAGTGGTGACCAAAAGCCAAATAGAGACAACGGAAGACCTAGTGGCCAACACAAGCATTTGCAGAAACTTGCTTCAAGAGTTTTGGCAAGTATTCATTCAATGAAAGAGCACAACCTGACCTCATTAGTGTATTAATAGTGCACGCCTGGCACTTGGGCAATGACTAACTCTTAGTTTAAAATACAAAGGTATTTTAAATATTTGGGGGAGTGGGGGAGAAAATATGATGCAGAAGAATATCTATGGCAAGTTGCGCTTGGTTCTTTTAACAGTTGTCAGTGAAACAAGCCTTTAGCAGATCTTTCCCAACACCAGCTACTGTAACACGTACACACCACAGTATCAGGGAGAAAGATGAGAAAAGGCTGTGTTTCTTAAGCAAATGAACTTTCACTTTAACAAAGCACTCACTAGAAAAGAGTTGTGAGAGCTGGAGTACCTGCTGCACAGAACCAGCCTAACACATGGGCTGCTCTCAGTAGAAGGTTTTTAAAAGTCAATACTGTGAAACTCCAGTAGGAGAAGGATAAAATTAGTGTGAAGTGTGATTTTAAGATTCCTTCCATATTGGGTTTTATTAGTAACCAGGTGAACACTTAAAAAATAGAAATGTCTCAATATCAACATTAAGCTGCCCTATGAAATTTCTATCTTTTTTATTACTCAGGATTTGAAGAAAGGCTGTTTACTTGAAGGGAGAACACACCACATGTTCTTTCTCAGCCCACAAGACCAGAGAGCACCCTGCTATGGACCGCAGGCCACCAAAGGCCTCACTTCTCACCACTGACCTCTAAAGGGATTCAGGAATTTCACATTTACAGCCCCCAGATAAAAGGCATGTCCAGGCAGTGTCATGTGAAATATCTGTAGTCTAACACTGATCAAACATCATGTCTACTGTGTCCTGCCTTCAGAAAGGACTAAAGCTCAAAAAGAAAAAGGGAGCTATTTCTGATGATGAGAACATGAGTCATCTGATCACAAACAAATCTGGGACATTCCTAAGAGAACTGTAACTTCCCATCTGCCACGAGGAAACTCAAGGTACAATTACTTTTACCATAGGGATTAGACAATGGCAAGGCAGTTAACAGTGCAGGGCAGTCTGGCTGCCACCAGCATGTACGGGAATGCATCAGGTGGAGTATTTGGGTCTGGTCACTGTTTGTTTAAAGCACTACAGCTGGACGCAAAGGAAGAAGAACTAAATATCAGCTCTGAAAAGAGATACGGCACAGCTCACATGACACCAGCCCCGAGCCCTGACACCTACAGGACAGCGTGTCCTGCTGGAAGCTGTCAGCTCAGCTATTCTGGGCTATTGGCAAGCACACACTATAGGTAGACTGGAAGGGGGATCCCCAGGAAGGGGCTTCATGGAGGGTCTAGAAATAACAGCCAGTGCGTGCCACAAAGGCACTTTATTATGTCAAAAAGGGTATACAAACTGCACAGAACCATAGTTCTAGAAAATTCTACTGCATTTTTGAGATTCTCTTTTAAGAAGTCCAACTTCTGAATTAATATATTGGTTTAAATTAAAATTTAACTACAATTTAAATTATATTTTTAAACATTAAAATGTTGAGCAAAGAACATGACACTTAAAACCTGGGACTTTCACCCCTATTCCAGGTACCTGAACTCTCCTGAGGAAGATACTGTGTTTTGAGCTACATTTCACTAATCCTGAAGATAAAGTGCACTTTATCCTCTTGTCCAGATAATTGATAAAGATATTACACAGAAACAGCCCCAGTACTGAGCCCTGGGGAACACCACTTGTGACCAGCTACCAACTGCACTGAACTCCATCCGCCACTACTCTTTAGGCTGGTTAGATCAGAGCTGGTTTAGACTGCTGAACAAAACCATAAATACATCAGAAATGTTTAAATCTGTTCAGCCACCCCTTACTCTATCACTCCACTCAGGCTACACAGCCTGGACATTTAAATTCTCAAGGAATGCAACAGTTACCATGAAACTCTTCCTTGTAATTAACATAAGCACTTCAATGAGATGTAGCATATCGAAAGCCACATCTTGATTCCTTTGAAAAGGAATCATCTTCTCTAAGTTACTTGAATGAGTTACAATCTCCCACCTCACTCAAGCTATACAGGTTAGTATAGAAGAATCTCATGCTAAGAGAAGCCATTTCTCCAGCGTCATGTAAATTGTTTGTTAACACACCCCAGTAAGAAGGCTGAACCATGTAACATTTCAGCTTAAAGCATGTAAAGCCTCATTAACTGACAGTGATATCAACGGGTAATGAATTTTCTTTTAATCATTTCTTAAAGTAACAAGTAACACTTTAAAAAAGTTCTTTAAGTAACACTTACTGCAACAACATCCAGAACCAGTGGTTGCCATAACTAAACCGAAGTCACATCTTCCCATCTAAGTCAGTCTTTGACCTGAATGAGAAGTGGGAGAAAAATCTACTATTCTGGTATATTTCAGGATGTAACTCTAACACCTGGACAACTTTAGGTGTCACTTTTTAGCTGCAGCAGTATCACTGACACAATACAGCATGAAAGAAATTAAATAGGGAAGGAAAAAACTACTCAAAACCTAGCAGTGACAATAACACTCCAGATACAATCTTATTTCCTTATTGTCAAATGAGGCGGGATGAGAAGGAACAGTTGTGGACAAATAAGTGAAGATTTTTATATCTGTTTAAACAGCCAAAGACAATAGGTGGAAATAAGAGGTCTTGGAAGAAGCTCTCTTCACACTGGCACATTTCCATTTCCATTGTTCTCGCTCTGCACTCTCACTTCTCCAGTGACAGGCTTTTTTATTCCTGCTTCCAAATCTCCTATGAAGCTTTGCAGTGTCAAACATCTTCAGGAAGAGTCTTGACCATGACAGTAAATTAGAACAGTTTTAAACTGCATGAAGCATCACATATCTTCCCAGAAAGCAGCTAAAAGAACAGGATCAGCATCAGTGAAAGGCCTTACAATAAAAACCTAACAGCTTTCTGGAGTTACTATGAACACTCAAGTGCCTCATACACGTAAGTCCCCAATAACATGTATGTCTCAAATATCCACATATACAAAAGGACTATATACAGTTCATAAAATCTCTTGCAGCATTTTCCAGTTTGGAAGACAGATTTCCACCCTGTTTTAATCAAAACTGAAGCATTTATCTCTACCTCCAGAAAAGCTGCTTTCAGAAATATATACTAAAAAGGAAAACAACTGATAGCAACTGGGTTCCAGTCCTGGATTAAGAAGCAGATAACCATATTTGGTTACAGGTAAATGAAGCGCATCAAGCAAGATTTCGAAGTCCTACTGAAGCAGCATTACATCCAGGACATTCCAGCCAAGTCGTGTTAACAATGTATCACAATTTGGTTTAGTATTTTGCGACAATTTTCATCTGCCAAATCCCATATTACTTGGCTTGGCTGCCACCCAATGCAGTAACTTTTACAACAGCAAAAGCGTCAGCAGTTCAGGTTACTTTCCAATACTGGAGTTTATGATCATTCAACATTAGTAAAATCAATTTCCTTGTACATGCGCCATCTCTGTTACAGACACAGGCTCACATCCCTCTGCACCAACCACAAATGTATTCATTATCATACCAAAATCAGAGGGAACACTCATAAATACAGATTCTACTGATACTTCAAATTACTAAAATATGAGTATTCAGCTGCATAGTATAAAGTGAGACATATGTTGTCTTGATAAAGCTATTCATTCTCTAATACAAGAAAGACATCATGACAGCATAGAGCCGCACACAAACAGTGGCAGCTCTGATCCAACTGGATGGTGCAGGCATACAACTGTTAGCTTGTACCTGATCCACTGGGGGGAAATAATTTCTGAAAGAGTGGAAGGAAGTGAAAGACTCCCAATTGAATCAGAGGCCAACTTAAAATAAATCAGTATTTGAGAAAATGTAACTGAACGTAGTGCAGAGCTGCTTCCCTTCTCCCAACAAATCTTAAGGTATAAGCTGAGAAACCTTGAAAGCAATGCACTGAGAATACCCAAGCTACAAACCCGAGGTTTTGCAGACAATTCAGTTACTCTTAGTATAAACAGAATAATTAATAGAAGACAGAATAAATTTAACAACATAATGGGGAATATGCCCGAAGCCCACATGGGATGAGCAGCTTATTCTCTCGAACTACAGCTTGATGTAGGTTTGTCTGTCACCAAGCATCCCCGACTCCACAGGGGAATAACACAAAAAGAAAGAACACAAAACATATGCAAAAACACCTAAAAAAAAGGTCCCATCCACGCAGTCACAGTCCTCAAGCATCCTGGCACTCACTGTCACCCTTCTGCAGTACAGTTATTCCTGCAGACAGTGGCAGTACTCACAGATAACCTGGAGTTTTTACAAAGTAAAGAGAAACGAAACCTCCTCTCGTGCAGTCAGCTCCCATACCACAATCCAGGTTGCGATTCCTCTTTGGGTACCTAACTGTCTTTATGCCTCATCCCATCCACCTGACTCCTGAATCAGTAGAAATCAAACCAAAACACAAAACCCCATCGAACCCCATGGTACCTTGCAGGTACCTGACAGGTGGGATTCTCAGAGCAGCACAGCCCAAGGCACTTGGTAGCAAAGGCCAAGATCATTAGTTACAAGATACTCATTAAGGAGCAGAACCTCATCAGCATCTTGGCATTCAGTCTCACACACCTACTGCCCTGGGGTGCAGCTCCTCTCTAAACCAGCTTGGTTAAACAGCTGTGACCAGTCTAATCGGGTATCACCATGCGTCTCTGGACGCCTCAAACTCAACTAAAGGCCAAATTATTTGTTCCCAGATGTATAATCAACGTGACAGGACCATGCACCTCTAAAGTAGACAGCGAAGCAGAAGTTTGAGTCCTCACTGTTACAACCATTTTCTGTACCAACACTTTTCACATTCCTGCAAGACACACCAGCTGCTTCCATATTCCCTGCATGCAGCTCTGCTGCAGCCCACAGCACTGCAGGGCCAGCAAATCCAAACACTCCAGCCACAGCTACACCGATCCACAACTGTCAGGGCCACAGCAAGGGGTGGCACTGCACAGAGCAGCTCTCTCAGCAATCAGAGACTTACAGTGAACAGCTCTGCAAACGCAGGATAAGCCGCAGTGATTCCAGCTTTCTCTAGTACAGCCACAAAGAAGTATACTGCACAATAAACTATGAGATTTTCCACTTTTGCACCACTACCTGCTGCAAAAGCGACACAACTCCATCTGAAGGAGCCTCAGCATTCCCAGCTCTGGAGGCAACTGTGCCCTTCCTGGAAATGTTACGGGGCTTTTTCTGCCTCTGACATGCTCCAATGCCCTCAAATATCATGCAATATATATATATATACACACACACACTATATATATGCTTATATATGTATCCCGCTCATATCCTCTCACTCCACAGGCACTTGGGAGGGGGAAGAAAGCAGCTCAGTTCAGGTACCTTGTTTAGAAAGAAAAAGACAGGTCTTCCACAGTTCCACGAGTTGTTTAAACACAGTCAAGTATATTACTTAAGCTACTGCACAAATGTCCATATTTTAACATATACAAAGAACCAAGACGAAGGGTGCACATAAATCAGGCTCCCAGGTCAGCTACAGATACCCACAGTGGGTGCACCAGGGGGGGCCAGGCTCTCCCACTTCCCAGGCTGGCAGGAGCAGTTCACTGCAGCTCCTCAAAGACTGGAGCAATGCAAACTCTTTTACACAATAAGCACAGCCACATCAGTAACACTTTCTGCCTCTCTACTGCCCAATAATATTCTTCCTGTGGCTTGCTCATAAAATAAATCTGTCAGGATACTATATGAGATTACCTATATATTTAAATGATGATCTTGCCTTATGATTACATTATCGCTGTGGTTCAGGGTACATGCTGTGGGGAAGGCAGCCCAATCCTAGAAGAGTATTATTTTCGAGTGACTTTTATTGTCCATTATCTTACACCATTTCTGTCACAGCTATGATGTCTAGTAGGAATAGTTCACAACAGAAATATCCTTGTCGTTAGTATTCTCATTGCAATTTAGTCAGATCAACCTTTAAATCTCATCCATCATACTGAAGAGCTTTGGCAAAGCACGCACAGTAATATATGCTTCCATGCAAAACCTAATTACAGGCTAGGTTAAAAAGCCTACCCCATTCCTTCTGCAGTGCAAGGTGACAGGAAATCCTGAGCTTCCCTTGGTTTCTCACTCTCCCTTTTTGCTGGTGAAGTGCATAACCCATT
The DNA here is from genome assembly GCA_009867235.2 of Psittacus erithacus. Taxonomy (NCBI): domain Eukaryota; kingdom Metazoa; phylum Chordata; class Aves; order Psittaciformes; family Psittacidae; genus Psittacus; species Psittacus erithacus. Next base: position 21,731 of record WYDI02010441.1, on the reverse strand, counting down.
CATTACAGCAGACTGATTCTGTCTGGCACATGACAAACTTACTTGAACCTAACAATTAAACTTCTGACAGCGTTTCCAAAAGCAGAGAGTATTTACTGTAAATGCTTGACAATTTTCTCCTCTCTGCTCATCTCTCTCAACAGTCACCTTATGATGACTGGAAATTACCATAAGCAAATAGCAGCCTAACATCCAAAAAACCCCTCATGTTAATGTGAAATACACACCTGCCAACGCTGAAAATAAATATGAATATGAATGTTAAAGGAGACAAGATGAGGAATGCCACTGAAATGCTTGAGACAGGAGAGAATGTTGCAAAAGCACAGTTCAATAATATAATTCAGTAAAGAATTGTTCAGGAAGAGCTGCCTACACAATACAGAGCTGGCCAGTGGCTGCCTACAGCCACCAGCCCCACAGAGGAAGGATCAAATCCAAGTTAGTGTATTATCTAACTTTAAGCATTCTCATTGACATAAGCTCTAAAGGACAAATGAAAACCAGCAGCAATCAATTTTGCAAGCCATTAAGATCAGGGAGAATTTAAAGGGCCCTGGATCTAGTACTAAAAGTAATAAAAGCATCAGTTACCAAATGCAATTAAAGACAATAGTTGTGTTGCAAAGTAAAATTCCCTCTATCAGTATTTTTAAGTACCAAGGCTCCCAGATGTTTTTTACCTCAACTTTTATTTGAGTTTCATTTAGCAGATGGGTATTTTTGAAAACTTTCAGAAGCACATCCTCATCCAAGCTTAAGTAACTCATACTAATAGACGTTACAAACATTCAAACTGTGACATTAACCTCACCTAAGAAAACACAAAAATATACTTATGCATTTATATATTCCAAATTTTCCAAGTAGCTGCTGCCCAATCAAAATGCAGAAACCAAGTCACAGCCCTCAGCGAAAATTGTGCCTGCAATTTATAAACCCCTAAAAAGGACGAGGATGCTTGTAACAAATCAACCACAGAGCGGAAGGATGGCGTTATAACCACACCGGCCATTCTACAGCCGAGAGTAGGTGCGGATGAGTTTGTGTTAAGACTTTGCACAAAGCCTTGACTAGAAGGTGTGCACAATCTAAATTTCAAAAGCCAGTAACAGAGTGCTGGCTTCTCAAAGACTGAGGATGTTTCAGTAAAATGGCTGAAAAGCCCTAGAGCTTTTTCATACTATGTCAACAACTGATATTCATTAAACAAATGCTGTGACAGACACTGTAATTCACTGTTCCATACCTAGAAGCAAAATGACATTAAGTCAACTATTTAAAGCTCTTCAGAGCCACATCATTGTAGATGTCAATAAAACAAATGCTTCCTGCCAATAATTAAGTATCTGTGTCAAGCTTCCCACTCTCAAATCACTCTCTACATCCAGCTCAGGTACGTATTCCCAGTCTAAGCAAACCAGATTATCAAATACTCTATTCTAGCTGGGGATGCACGCAGGAAAATTACTTGAAACTTGCAAGGTCTGACATAGTATTCTCCCTCCCTGACTGTATTACTATGCCTGAAGATGCTACTTTAGTTTATTCAATACTTCTGACAGAACACTTCATATGCTTGTTGCTTTCACCAGTTCTTACCACCAGCCAGAAGGCAGGCAGCTTACTTCTAACTTTGGTTTAAAAATGTTTAACCCGAGTTAAGCATTGGGTTTGTGGGTTTTTTCCTATGTTGTAGTATCAGTTCCCTAGAACTTGGTCCCAAATGAAGACATAATTGTTTGCAAAAGTCTTCTGAATACCGTTTAGATGCCATGTAGCTCTATCTATTACAAGGGATGATTTCACGCTGCTTCTATTAAGCAGTCCTAGGATCACTGCCAAAAGTACTTGGTGATTTATAGTTATGACTAAGTAATCAATGTAGTAAGATAAATATTTCTTTTTACCAGCCTGACTGGACTATCCCCACCTATTTCACTGCACAGAACTCCCTAGTGCAACACTACATGTAAATATTTGTGTATAGTGTTTGTGTGAGATGTTGATGAATATCAAACACATACTCACATCCAAAATTGAGGATGAATAACAGTCAGTGGCATTTAACCCGACAATAGTTCCTTTGAAGAGAGATAATATTGTTAACACAGCACAGCAACAGCAAGCTGCGCTCTTCCTCAACTAATTTTCACTTACGTATATTTCAGATAAAGTAAAAGCCAACATATCTTAATTTATATCCTTTTAGTTGCAATTTTGAGCTTTCCAAAAGTAGTCACTATATGCATTTTTACAACCTTTGAAACATCAGAAATAGACCTCTCAGGCCACTACTGGTGCTAACGAAACACATGTTAAAAATAAACACATACTAAATCTACCTGGAATGTTACTGTATTGCTTACCACGCATGCAACAACACGCTCACCTTTTAATTCATAATGCAATAAAGCTTTCAAGCCTGAAGCCAAATTATTTAAGATCATTTCTGTTATCCTTCTCAGAATTCATTAATTTTGATGAAGGAAAGATTAAATATAAGTTGGAAATATATTCATAATGTGAATGTTCACAGAAACTGCCAGATATTTTCACATCATTAAATCATAATTGAAATAAGCAACATCACATACAGCTATGAAACATGCACTGTCTGTACCAGTAATGTCGACTTCATTATCCTGCTGGCTGAACCATCTCCTTCCCCCATCAAGGGAACAACCAGCCACTTGCCCGTAAGTAAGCAAACTTTCTGTACTCCCAGCGGGTAAACAATCTATATGTGAAAGTTTCCACTCTCATTCAATATCTGAACAGCCCTCGTAAAAAAAGAGCAAAAAAAAAATCAAGTAATAGAGAAGACTGATTGTTTCCAGCCTATGGTGAAAAGATCCAGCTTAAGCCAATCCCTAAAATAAGTTTCTACCCCACACAACTAAGAATTTAAGCTACTTTCCAGAGCTTCTTCCAACCAAGACAACTTTAGCAACCAGCCATCTCAAACAAGAGCACAGGCAAATGGACCATCTTAAGCCAGTGAGACAAAACCAGAAGTAACATGCAAAAGTATGAAAAAGAAATTAGTAAGTTCTGCTGCTACAGCCCTAAACTCCCCATGTGGCAACTGTTCAGTCTGTTCTGTTCTCAGAAAGCTTAAACTTCTGACCTTAAATCCTAACCAAGTTTTTGTAAATGCATATATGATTAGAAACGCCACCATTAGCACTAATAGATGCCTTTTTCCTAGCACACTCCCAAGCACCTGACCCATAATAAGCAAACCTCACAAAGATACTTCTGAAATATTGCTGGAATTTCTCAAATAGTTAAGGAAAGCTTAGGCAGGCCAAAGAAAAAGAGCAAGCCCATGTCTGATAGGCTCAGAATCCATAAAACCTGCTGTAACTACTCTGCTCATGCAGTTTCTCTCTACAGCCATTAACGCGAGTCTTCATAGCCAACGTATCTGTCTCAGATACAAGGAAAAGGAACAGAGGAAGACACAGATATCTATAACTATATAAATATATATAGATATACGTTCACCCAACTTCAAAACATCAGAACAGCAGCTTGAAGTATTTACATTTCTCATAATCATAAGCAAGAGGAAATGATACAAAGAATTATGCAGTTCAGCCAACCTAAAGATTCATATGATTCAAATCCAAAGGCAACTTCAAAGCCACCTCATAAAACCTTGTGCAAAGCTTCCAAGCAGCCAGATGCTCGCATTACAGGAAGAGCTTGTGCAGCATCTGCATCTTGCAAGTAATAGCCAAACAGAAGCAGAAACTCTTCCCCATGTAAAAAGATTTAACATTTTTCTACGTACAAAAACAGTTATACTAGAAATAGGTTGGTATTTTTTTTCAGCCTCAAAATATGCTAAATGAGACTGTATTATCAATATTCCTATAATGCATCTTATCTATACTGAATAGTCAGCTTCCCTACATGTTCCTGAGTATCTGGAACTAAGGGCAACAGTATTCCAAGAATCACTGTATCTCTTCAGCTCATATCCACACTTTTGTATCAGTATATGGGATACATCTCCATCTCCTTTCCCAGTTATCCTTACAGAATAAGATTGACTCAAGAGTGTCTTGCAGATCAAGGCTATGGGTACAACAAAACACTCCCGTTCTTTACAAAGTCTGCATAGCTACTTTTATTACTCATTCTGAAGACAGACGGGGTTAATGAAGTTCTTGAGAAAACTCTCCCCATCCTGGGCTAAATGCCCAAATTCTTTCAGGATTCACAATACTTGTCTATTTAAATTGGGTCCAGTTTTTTTCCCCTTACAGAAAGGCCTGCACAGAATGTTCTGAAGAGAAACTGGGAATTATCCTTTCAAGAAAATATAACTAAATGTGCAAGCTCTGTGCAAGAGACATCACGTTTCACACTATATTCTGCCCTCTGCGAAACAGTTTTCTATTATTCTAATAAGCTTCAATACTGAAACACGAGCTCATCGTATCAAACCATTAAAACCCATAAGCTTACCCATGCAAACAAAAATCTATCCTGCTCACCCTCCATTTCTTTCCCGGCCTCCTCTGACTGCCAAGACACCGCATGCATCTCAGACAAATACTGTGCTGCTAGAACACAAATTTGCCTACTTGAGGGAGAAGAAAAATTACACTTCACTTACCAAAACAGCAGCTCCACAGCTTCACTTCCAGTTTCTTGTCCAAGAAATCTCTGCTCTATACCACACAATGCCTTTCAGACATTCCCAGCACCACAGCAATATTCTGATCAGAGACTGAGCAGTTTCTCACCATGTGGATACAAGAGATTGGCAGAGTGTAGAAGACTTGTCCTGCCCTCGTCTCTCCTTCCTCCTAAAACTGAGGTCCATCTCACAGTTGTTTTGCAGGTACTACACAGTCCTTCAGATATTAATAAAAAAAGCACTTGTGCCAGAGAGCATGAAAACAAACAGTTAACAGACATCTGCAAAGGCTTTACATTACATTTTCAAAATGCAGCATCTGTTCCATCAGCCACCAGATACCTCCTCATCAGCCACAGCCATGACGAGAAGTACTTACGGTTAAAGTGCTAATGCAATTAAAAGAAAGAAACAAAAAAGTCCAGCTGAGGCACAGGATGCAATTTAGCTTTCAGCAATCCATGAACTAAGTAAAATGTAATTTTCCAACCATCTCAAATTACCAGTTTTTGAGAATAATTATGCAGAACACAGCAGAAAGTATCTACCGCAGACCAGTTCATCAGCATTCAAAGACAACTGCTTACCACCAGATACTTGCACAAAGGTTTGTTTCAGGAAAGAAACACAAATATTTACAGTATTTCAAAATAAGATATGACATGTTTTAGCAATATTAATGCGAATTATGTTGACACCTTATAAATACCTGTGAATAACACACTACTACTCATCAATAGAGAACACTTTAAGTCCAGCAAAATCCACGCATGGCTATCCAAGACCTGGAAGCATCAAACAACATAGCAAAGCAAGAGCAAAACCAGAAAAAACAACATTAAAGAGCAGTGACAGCAAAGGATCAAACTGACCTAATTGTAAAACCAAGCAGCTTCAAGAGCTGGGAGGAAAATAACTGAAGAGTGATGCAGCAATTTATTTGGAAATGAATGAATTGCTGTATTAAGTGCCCAGACTTGACTGGAGTCAAGATGGAGTCCAACAAAACAGGCCTGTCCTGCCTCTACACTCTGCTCTAACCCCTATATAGTATCACAAAATAAATGTGGATCACCACAGTGATGTCAGCAGGATCCTGCCGGGATTTGTAGGTATTTGGAAAGCAAAAGGAGTGTGTGGGCAAGGTTTCTATAAAAACAACAAAGCTGTTTCAGAAGCACACATTCCTGTGAGCGGACAGAGTCCCACACCACAACCAAGAGCTGTGTAACAACTGAGTAAATGTGTGGAAAAGGGGAACACACAGACGAAAAACAAGATATTTAAACAAACAGAACATTTATTAATGAACTTGCATCATCTACCAATTGCCGGACAGGCAATTTCAGATCAAACCAAGGCACAAGAGAGTTGAATCCAAGCCTCAGAAATGCAAACCCCCAGTGCAGGGAGGCAGAGGCAGGACTACACCATCCCGTTTTAGAGGTCAAACCTGACATTTAAAACATGGTAGGTGGCAAGGGGTGTTGCTTCAGCACAGCTGGTAGCCCCAGCTCCATTGCATGGTAACTCACTCCCTGAAGAGCTAACAGACTGAACCAAGCCAAAAGCCTGCTTAGTAAAACAATAGTTTGCCTATGGAAGAACCTGCCACGTGCTCCCAGCAAAATGTACAACCACATACTCGCGAGCACCATTATCTCATGCTATGGGAACTGCATGAAGGAAAAACTATGGACAACAGCAACTGAGCCCTGAGGGGAATTAATGCCACACTGCATGCATGAACAAAAGCCACCCTGGTTATTACTGCTGCCTGATGACTTAAGAGTAGATAGAATTTTAAACGTAATCCTGTATAACAAATCAGAAATGGTTTCCAAAGGGAAACTATATTCCTCACATCGCCTAGCTGCTTTTATCAAATTCATTAGTGCCATCTATGTCACCAAAACAATGAGCAAGCTGGCATTCAGCTGTCCCCAATTTCAGACGGATAGTAAGAAAGACAGCATGTGATTTCAGCAATGTCTGATAAGACTCATGATGAATGATGCATTTCAAACTTGACTTCTTCCGGAGCACCAGATGCAAACAGGTTGTTTCAAAACACACACAACACGCTCATCTGCCAACCCAGGCTACACTTTCTGTTAAGCTCTTCCAGCTGACCAACTTCCCGCACACCAGCCGGGGACAGACTGCCAGATTCTCCTGCCAGCCCCACGAACTCTGAAATAAAGCTGGCAAAAGGCTGGGGGGCACCTCGGGACCCATGTCATGGCCACGCTGTGCAGGAGAGAAAACACCAGCACAAAGCTCCCTCATGGAGCTGCCTTTAGCAAAACGTAAAGCCAAATACTCCAAAAGGTGTTCCCAGATGTGAATAAAACGACCAGAAGAAGATGGCCCAAGCAGTGCTGAGATAGTGGTTTTCAGTGCCTTGTTATTAACAGACTGAATGATGCTGAGGCAGTAAACATGGGTTTCCTATTCTGAAAATAAAGCTCGTTTCCTTCATTTCACTTTTGACATTTTTCTAATCCATAAATACACAGAATATTGAAGGGGTTTATGGAAAAGCAAGAACAAAAATCCCACAAGCAGACAAACATTACACATAGTGTGATGTGCTTACAAAACAACCAACTCCAAATAAACCCTGGCAGAATCTTTGGAAACAATACACACTTCATTGAGAGTGACAATGTACAGCACATTACAGCCCAAATGCTACAAGGTCTGTTTGCCCATGGGAATGAATCCTGGTTTGCCCCTGGGAAGAAAGAAAAGTGCAACTGGAATTGAGCTCCTCTGGGGACTTATTCTATCCTCAAAAAGCCATCACAGATGCTGAAACCTGCTTTTGCAACAGAAACTTCATACATAAGCATTCACAGGTAACAAAAGGAATAGACTGCAGCACTAGACTGTTAAGCTTCTTTGGCCCTACCTGCCCCAGGCTTTCCAGAAAATTTCCAACAATCCCACTATTGCCAAGAGCTACTGGTCATATGAGCAATGACGGATCCTTCCCATACCCAGGGTGGCCATGTCACCAGCAATTTTCTTGACTACACATACCTCTGTCCCAGCCTACAGCTCCAAACTTCTCAATGGGTAAAATGCTATGGAAACAGGGCATGCCCCATTGCTACACAAGGATCACCACCACCAGGTTGCAGTGTTGTTGTAATGTGGTAAAAGAGCAACAACAAAGACAATTTCAAGAACAAAAGCTCCAGGGCCAGAGATGACTTTATTCTCTTTCCATACGCCAACTGAAACCCCATAGAGTCAGAGCAGGTTTTCACTCTAAGATAGACAACTACAGTGAGAACATAAAATCAAGTCAGCCGCCTCTTCCTATTACAGGGTCAAATCCTCCCTTGGAGGGCTGTGTGCTCGCAATACAGCGAAGTGTTTGACTTAGTCATCCGTTTCACCTCTAGACAATCAAGAATATTTAAACACTATTTGCAGCAATTTTTACTTAAATAGCTTCAAGTTGATTAAGAGCCTTTTCTTCAGAGAGAACTGCTGCAAGCTTTCCTTCTCCCCACATTAGTAATGAAAGCTAAAATAAGTCATCATAGTCACTTCAAAGTGCAAACCAGGGAGACTAAAAGAAATCCCAATAAGTAAGTCACAGAGTAAGTTAACGCATATCTTAATATACAAAGAACTAAGAGCAAACACAGGTAAAGAACCATACCCAACACTGTTTACCCTTGAATGGTAAAGTTCTTAGAACTGACAATGTTATAAATTGAGTAATTGACCTGCAAGGAAGTAAGGAGCTCAAGAGAGTTAAAAATTACCCTATAAATACCATAAAGATTAACAGATTTGTAATACCCACCCAAGAAGCGCTTACTCTAAGTAGAATGATTATGAAAACTAAGCAAGAATATTTACTACATAGTATTGAGTTCAGTATATACAGACTGCCACAAAAGGCAGCACTGGTTCTTAATATAGTGACAGCTGAAAGTCACCACTTAGGTTTCCCAACTGATTAAAGGGTAGCACAGACACAGAGTTGTGACTTATTTGCTTCTTTGGAAAACATTCATATATTTTTTACAGCCTTTCCAATCTTGTTTAGGGGGCTGTTTTGTTCCAGTTAAACGTTTCTGATACTTCCCATTTCGTACACATCTGACAGAAGAGCTAATGAAATACTGACAGTATGGAAGAATGAAAGCAGAGCTTCCATGAATGAAAGTGGAGGGAATTTTTATGCCCATGTTTGTTGATATCTATTCTATCCTGAGTCCCTGCTCTTGGAGGAAAGGAATCTTACAATATCCACAGCTTTTCTCCCCCTCTCCTCCCTGTAATGGCATATGTCTCCCTCAAGAACCAGAACCCACCACAAATTCTCCAAGACAGACTTGACCTTGAGAACCTTCCCATGCAAGAAACAAAATGTTCCAACAACAAGAAAGCACACTCCTTTTCAGACCAGCAGAGACAAGTACCCACAAGGTTAAGAGCAGGCCAGAGACTCAAACTGAAATTCCTGAAAGGAATCATAGCGATTGTACTGTGAAGTTGCAACCTGTTCTGTAGGTCAACATTCCCCAATTATTGCACCATCTGCAGTGACTCTGATCTCCAACTTCACAGTTTAAAAATCACCAGGTTAAAAAAAGTTCTTCTCTCAAGAGAGGACAGTTGGCTCTAAGAAATACTGGAACTTATATTATCTATCCTGCACTATTTGAGCCAGTAGACAGTGGCTGCCTCAAGCAAGCGCCACTGACCAGCAAGTTTGGACTCAACAGCTTGAGCTGCGCTACCTCCTAGCACACCAGCTCTCACAGGGAACAATCCCAACAATCCAGCTCCCATTTTCCCTGTCAGTATGGACTTAAAGCTTGGCTTCACGCACATCATGAGTTTTCAACAGGCTGGAGGATACTTCCCGCCTTGCAGCAAGTGGGTTTCTTAACCACCCAACAACAAAAGTAACTGGAGAACAAGATCTGCCATTGAGCTCTGCAAAAGGAAAGACTTGCAAATCCTCCCCAGGGTGTGAAGCAACACCTGCTCCGTCAGCAGGCAGGGCTGGGCACAGGGTCACAGCCCTTATCAGTTCAGTTTTTGACCCCTGAAATACTAACACACTAGGTGAGGCGACTATGATTCACTTGGATATAGTGCATGGAGAAAGAGGATGGCAAGTGTCCCCAACATGGACAGCATAAACAGTGCTGGGGCATCCCACCCAGATCAAATACCAAAGGATATTTTGGGCCCAAAAGGTGGGATGCTGCATTGAAGCAAGACACTGAGACCTCTCCAGGAAGGACCCTCAGCTGTCTCTGGGCGATGCTGAAATGCGTATCTGGGGATGCACCAGGCAGGCTGTTGACAGCCATTCATCTTGTACATAGCTGAGGCAGCACAAGACATTATCACCCCCCTCCCTCCACAAAGGGTAATCTCTAGCATTGCCACACTTGGGTTTATTACCCTTGATTCCTCACTTAGGCTGGTTTATTAAAGTCTTAAGCTCACTGAACTAGCACTGTCTGAAATGAGCACTTCCACATATTGTTCTGCCACCAGCAGCACAAGATTGGAGCCATGTCCTTCCCCTAACCAGAAAGTCTGTTTCCAAAAGGGGTTTCTGAAACAGCCTCAGCAGCATCTACATGCTTGGAAAAACAACATTTCCAGACAACTTCCAACTGATGTTACACAAACAACCCATCCACTGAATTAAAGAAAAAACCCGACACATTATATATTATACTGAGATAAACCAGTTCAGAGGTGCAGTCACACTTTAAAGACATGGTGAACCAAAGCCAGCTCCTGACAGAGAAACCAGAACAGCTAACTTCTTGAAATTACAACCAAACCCAGTGAGTACTTGGGTAAAATGACAGAATATACTGCCTTCCTCAAAAACAAATGTATTGATCTGCCAGGGTTGGTGTCCAAGGCCTATTCCAAGGCAGGGCATGGTTTGGCATCTACTTTGATTCATCATGTAAAGCACATATAAAGGTTGGAGTCCACAACCGGAGACCTGAGTTACTCAAACCAAGTAAACACAAAACCTTTAAGAAATGCCTCAGGATTGTAATGTATCTGTTAAAAAAAAAAAAAAAAAAAAAAAGGAGGGGGAAAAAATAAAGGTATCAAGGAAACAACCATAAGGGGAAAAGCACTATGCCAGCAGCAGCAACCTTTTAATTTAAATGAACAATCATACCATCTCCTGCATTTTGTCATCAGACATGTCGAAACTATTTTAATAGGTTTTATAACTGCCATGGTGTACTAGCTCACAGAGCAATAAAACAGCAGATCCATTTACAATCTAAACCTAAATTCATGTAGTTCTGTGCACAAACTATTTCTGCAATCTTGAGGTCTCAGCAGGAAACACAACCCTAACAAAAATCAGAATTTCTTTCATATCGGCTCTTTTTTGGACTTCATTGCCTTGGCTCTTACTGAAAATATGGGTTTGCTACATGCTTCCTTAACAGTTTCTTGTCTACCTGATTTTGTTGTGTAAAACACAGGACAAGAACACAACAGACAATACCACTTCACTGGGACAGCAGACAAAAGAATTAACTCATAAACTACCTGCAAGAGGGGACAGTTGTTGGTGTTGGGGTGGGGAAAGGAAGCTATTGGGTTTGTTTGTTTTCCTGATATTTAATCAATAATGCATTCTGGCTGCTAAATGAACATTTGTGAACTTTCAAGAACAATTTCAAGTACAAAATTCCTAGAGTCTCATTCACTTAAACTATTTGGTTTCAAATAGATAGAGTCTGCTGTCGGTTCACTTGAACATGTAACAGGAAACTCAAATTTGACTAAAAGGTTGTATTACTACTGGTTTTATATGGAAACCTTTTTAGAAGTAAGTAGCTACAGGGAAGTTTTTTTTCCTCTCCCATCTGCGACAGACAGCTGTTCACTGCCTGGAATCTATGATAGCAGACACTTAAAGTAGCACCAAGCTGAAGTAAACACATTAGAAATGCAATTTCTTTAATCATACTGACACCATAAAATTACTTGCATTTATTTCACCATGCCATGGATAAACTCTATCATCTGACTGATCACAGGAAGCCAAATTTACTGCTGGAATGGAAGAAAAATATTTTTCCCCAACATACTTTTAAATGTTAAACAATCCAAAATGCCCCTCACATAGGAACAACAATGGCACTTACAGCAAGTCCAGATGTTTAAATACTTAGCACAGGTTAGAACGTGCAGTAATCTTGATCCAATCTAATATGTATATAAAAATAAGCCAAGATAGAAGAAGAGCCATCTACCCATAAAGAGATTTGACAGCTTTACAGACTTCTGCATTCAAACCACTAGTAAAAATAACTCCTTGTGGCTTGCTAGTTTTAAACAAAACCTAGCTCACAAGCTCTAGACTGCCCACTTCATCATACACTTACACAGAACTTCTCTTCTCCCTGTTCTACACTGCAGCCAACTTCAGACAGCAGCTTCCAACTGGCTTTAAAAGCAGATGCACTGATCTCCACACACCCCCAAACCTGAGAGAAATGCTTAAAGAAGTGTTTTCTACCATTTAATTTTCTGTGATATTTACACACAGTGCAGCAACTTCAACTTGCTGGGGAAAAAAAAAGCTACTGTTATTTTAATGTCAGTCTTCAACCTAGATTTTGCATGCAAATTTTTTGGCTTCTGGTTTTTTCTTCAGAAAGGAAGAATACTGCCAGGGCCAACATCACCTCTCAGTTTGAACACACATTTTACCTCCTCGATACGCTTTTTTTCCTCCTTCTAATCTTACAGACATAGCTCTACAGTGAAACACGGAATTCAGAAGTGGAAAGACCTATTATATCACATCCAACATGCTCTGCAGCCAACAGACCACTGCTCCATTAAAAGCATAAGGCCAGAAGGGTCCAGCCTGCTTTCCCCAGTGCACATCCCAGCCTCTCCACGGCAACAGTCCTTCCATTTTCTCCATGGCTCAGTTTTGGGCAAACACGCAGCTAGGAAAAACACAACTTGCCCTTTCAGCTGCCACAAAGAGTAAAGTGGTTCAATCCTCTTATTTAATCCAACTTTGGTTTGAGTTGGTTTTTTTCCCCCTCCTTTTTTAGTTCCTTAGTTTTACACCAATAACCTGAATGCCACCCCTGGCACAGAACAGAGAACACAAGGGTTGGTAGCACCAAGCTGTTTGATGGTAGCTCAGCCATGCAGGGACTGTGCATGACACTGAGACATGGTAAATCTTCCCTACTCTGTTGTCCTCAGCTTTCAGATAAACCATACTTATCTTCTAAGGCACTTAGAAAAGTGCTTAGAAAAAGCACAAAGAGCTTGCTGAGCACTTGCATGCGATTGTACTAAAAGCTTTTCAAAGGGAAGGGTGAGTATAATAGCGTTTAACAAGACTTAGGAACAGAAGAAAGGATTTTCAAGGACCCCTGCCTTTAACTGGACAGTGTTAACTGTCCATTTTGAACAACCTTTAACTTCCACAGGATTTTATTTAGGAAAGGCCATTCTGTCTAGTCCATGTGTCACAAACACACGAGCCTCCTCTGCTGCCAAACCAGCAGAGTGGGTCACCATTTTCTTGTCAAAGCCATATTTTCAGGGTCTTCAGTGACAACGTTTGTATCAAGACAACTGTGAATTATGTATTTCAACTGCATGAAAATCTTGTGTTTGCTTTCAATACTGCAAGGATGTTTTTCTTGCACCTTGCATTTATACTGAATGCAAAGACAAAGATCATGTAACTTCCTACAAACAACCCAGCCAAGCACTTGGACAGGTGTACAGTGAATTAGTCACCATCATTCCCATGGAAGAGAAACCGAACTGGTTAAGTGAGTTTACAGGACAAATGCAGAAGTGTGTGTCACAGGTACAATGGCTCTTCATGACTTTCTTAATCACAATTCTTTAACCACACAGAGCATTGTGGCCACTGTGCATGTAGGTGAGTGTTGAACTGTAGTATGACTGAGAAGGCTGCAATTAAAAACATGCTCACTTAAGGGTAAATATGATCCCAACTTCCAAAATGAGGTTCCATATGCTTATTCTTCTCATTTGCTAGAGATCCCCATAAACACCCTCTTCTATAACAAGAAGATCTGAGAAAAGCAAATTAGAATGAAAAAACCCAAAGCACAAGCTGGGTTACTAAACTTGCTTCCTATAAGGACTGTATCCCAACCAGGCTTCATCTGGGAAAAGAGCAAAAGTCAAACCCCAGAGGTCACACTGATGCCCACTTTCATCATCTCATTTGTTAAATCCTCCCTTAGTACTTCTCTCTGCTTCTCCAGAACACACTGTCCATTTTCTTGCCTTAAATTCAGAATGAGCACATTTGATTTCCACCCCCGTCCCACTTACTGGCTTCTCCAGTTCACATGGTCTAGCCTGTCCTGTATATTGTTTGTTGTGTATACATTTGTCATAGCCTTGAGGTTAAATCTATTTGGCGCCACATAAAGTAAGAACAGACACCCACTAATTAAGTCTTCTACACATCTACAAGGTGTGCAGGAGGTGGACACTGTGCTGGTAACTATCCCCCATTTCACAGCTAATAAAGCAGAGGCAAAGCAGGATCAAAACCCACACAGGTATTTCTAGCTCTTACTGCCACAGAAGAAAATTACTCCTTTTACTCTGAGTAAACAGCCACTAATCACTTGCTCAGTACTCAACAGGTAGGAGTGAGTAAATCCAAAAAGCATGCTGGAAGAGAAACCTCCGCATCTTCCACTATTTTCCTCAGCACCTCCTTGATTCCTATGAGGAACGAGAAAAGCCAGCATAGGCTCGGTATTTTTCTACGTACATTTAAGTGCTCTATACTGATGTGAAACTTCTCAGGCAGGATCATGGAATGCTACAATGTGCTACCAAAAAAAAAAACCATGTTTCCCTGTGTGGCTTTGGGGCCCCAAGTAATTCATCTTCCCTTGCTTTTCTCCCTACAAAATGAATACTGAAGAATTCGAAAGGGTGTATTAAAACCCACATTCAAATTACATGTCCGTCCTGTCCCATAAAATATGTACTCATCAAGAAACAGAATTCCAGAGGAAGGGGGGAAAACCAAACAAGAAGTGTTTTATAGGTCACAGGTGCTAAGAAACCAGAAGGCTGCTTCTCTTGTGCAATTCCTTTGGGGTGACAGCAGTCACTCGCACTCCATCTAGAAATCTCACTTCCCACAGAAGATGCTCTTTTTCCATCACAAGAGAAATTCCTCCCAGTCCCCATTTTTTTAGGTCTCTAAGGCTCAGAGCTCTAAGAAACAGAGGCAGCAACACTTACAGAAAAGAGGTTCCTTCACCCCCTCCACATTGTTGCTTAAAAGATGACTATCACAAAGATTGTCGACAGGGAAAAAGTAACAGTGGAAAGAGTTTGACTCACTGTCAAGAGATGTCTCAAAATGCAAAAACCGTAGAAATGCTGCAGAAGTGCAACGGCTGCTTACAGTGATTCACAAAAATGAACTTTTAAAGGAGACATGACAGTGAGACAGTCATAACGCGTCAGGAACTTGCATCACTGGACTTCTAATTGCTACAATATTTCCTATCAAACTACTTACACTGCAATAATGCCATCGGCAATCACCGTTGGCAGGAATATCCTGCGTGTGTGAACAGACAGACAAACAGATGGAGCTCAGAAATCCACCATTGCTCTAAACGGGCATAAATCACACTTCGGAGAGAATAACATGTTGGAAGGAAAAAAAAGAAAGAAATGGGGGAAAAAAAACAAACCAGAAAAGAAAATAAGGTATTTCTTAGTTCAGCTCTAACATGTGCTCTCTCCAAAGCAACGTGGTAATCCCTGAAGCGCTGGTTTTCTCCGGGTTCCCGTCGTTTGAGGGAGCACCCCCAGACAGGTCCGTCCCCCTCGCACACAGAACGGGGCAGGCCCGGAGCTGCCGGCTCAGGAGGCCGCTGGGGAAAGCGGCTCGGGAGGGTCCCGGGGACCCCCGGAGCCCTCCCCAGCAGCACCCGGATCCCCCGGAGAGGAGGCGGACAGACTCACAGCACACACCGGACACCCCAGCGGGCAGCGAGGCTCGGTGGGGACCCCTCCACCGGGCACGTGTGTGGGGTACGCTGCTGCTTTTAGTGTTAACATACCAAAACCTCTCCAAAGAGCCCTGCAGTGACACCGAACCGCTCAAACATTCCTGCTTTTACAACATTTCTAACTCCTCTCGCATCGCAACGCAACCGGCCGCCACCTCCCGCAGGAGCCGACCCCTCCGTTCCCCCTCCCGCCCGGGCACGTGTCGGCCTCGCTGCCGCGGCAGCCCCGGTGAGGCGGAAGGCAGGCCACGAGGCGCCGCGGCCCGGACCCCGCGCGGGCCTCCGCGGCTCCGGCATCCCGCACCCGGCTTTGCCTCCTCAGCGCGGACCGGCTGAAGCCGGCGGAGGCGCGGCCGCACCTCCTGAGGGGCCGCGCAGCGAAAGGGCCCACGGCGGTTACACCCCCGGCACGGCACAGCACAGCCCTCGGCGGCCGCGGGGCCCTGCGGCGCTCACCTGCAGCTGGCGAAGCGGCGGCGAAGCACCGGTGACCCGTCGCGGAAGGAGGAGCGGGGTAGAGACGGGGGGGGGCGGTTCAGGCGGCCGCTGCCCCCACAGCCCCGCAGCGACCGAGCGAGCGGCGCCGCGTCCCACACGCAACTTCGCCGCGCGCGCTCGCCGCCCCCAGCGCACGCGCCGCCGCCCGCCGCCGCTCGGGTGCGCGCTCCACCGGCTGCCACGCAGGCCGGGCGTGCCGGGAGCGCGCAACGGGGGGGCGGTGCCGTGCGGAGCCCCGAGCGAGCGAACGAGCGAGCGCCCGCCCCGCCCGCGGTCCGTTGTGCCGCGACGCGGCGGAGTCCCCGCGCTCGGAGCGCCCGCCCCTGGGGTTTCCCGGTGTCAGCCGCAGCTTCGCGGGCCCGGATTGAGCAATTCCCGCCCGCGCCGGGGGAAGAGGCCACCGCCTCCTCCGCTTTGCTCCCGCTGTGCCCCTGCAGGAGGGCAGCGGGGGGAGGACACGCGGTTCAGTGCTCGGGTCCCGCACCCACCGTACAGCCGAGGCGGTACGCGGCCGCGTGCCCGCAGTGAAACACCTCGTGGGTTTGCAGGAATAAAGGTCTCGACAGGGCCATACGCGGCATTCCCGACAGAAAAGCCTTTATCCATAAACTGGTGCATTTTGCAGATCAAAACCAATGTTGGTATGGTTAAGTTTAACTTGGAATTCAACAGGATTTCTTGCAATTTATCAAAAACCTCAAAGCAAACCTCACAATAGATAAAAACGAAACTAGGAAGTCTCACCAATGGTCTAAACCGGGCGAAAGGCGGGCGGGAGCAGCGCATGGTGGGAAACGCGATTGCTCGAACTCTGTCAGCTTCCCTACACCGGGGCCCGACGCCGTCTGAAGGTGTTTGCTGGTGTGACTGGAAAACTCCCAGTGCTGCCATAGCAGGAAGCGCTAATGCCAGCAGGACTCGGTGCACCTCAGCAAATGGCACAAGCCATGCCAACGTAACTCCGCTTCTACTTAGCCCTGAGCCAGATAAAAATGGTACTTGCTCTGTAATGACTAACCAGTCTCTAAGCAAGACAAGATGGAACTGCTGCAGACCAGCAGCATAAAGCTGATGATCTGCCTCCTCAGCTAGGGTGGGAAGGGCAGATGTGAGGGAGGGACCTGCTTGTTAGATTAGGGGTTCATTAGAACTAACACCAGGCACCTGATGTTATTCCTGACACCAGGTGCCTGGTGTTAGGATTAGCACCATGGCGCTCCCCAGCTGTAAAGCCCCACAGCTGGGGAGCCCTACCTTTTGGCCATGACTAGCAGTTCCATCTTGTTTGTCCCATGCCTTGGCCTTCTCCTGTTTCCCAAATTCTTTCCAGTGTCCTGTTGCTGCACTTGGCTGTCTCAATAACAGTTGGACACTGTTACACCTTCCCAACAGGAGTACATTCCCTGGGAGCTGTGAGGAAAGGTCCCATTCTGCATCCTGTGCAATGAGGGATGTATAACGTACAACTTCCAGGCCAATGCAGCCACGTGCAGTGTAACACTCAACCGCTGCATCTCCTCTCTCCGTCACTGCATCATCTACACCTAACACCAGCGCTGAAGGGAACATGCTACCAAAGACATCTTGGTTCAAAGAAGTCATTTTTTCCATCAGACTCCACTCACACAGTTTAAGCTCCCAAGTCAGTCGCTGTTCTGCAGAACCTGAAAAATCATGGCTGGCAGCTCCTTGCTCAAATGGTGGTGTTTATCCATTGAAACTCATGCTTTGAGGAAAACATTCTCTCTAAAGCAGTGCCACATCCAGAGACAAGAAATGGCAGCAAACATTTGCAGGATATTCAGGCAGTTTGGGAAGATCTGGGCTTGATCAACCTGATCTAGTGGAAGGTGTCCCTGCCCATGCAGTGATTTGGAACTGGATGAGCTTTAGGGTCCCTTCCAACCCAAACCAGTTTGTGATTATGTTTCTGTGAAATGTTACTAGGTTTTGGCTTTGCTATAAAGCTGTTTGCATGAAGCTAGTATAAATCCAGTGCATTTGTTTTGCATGAATCTTTCCAGGGGCTCAAGTCTCTGATAAGTCTCACATTTAAGATACTGTAAAACCAGATTCTCCCTCCCTGAGCATTTCTGATAGCGTAAAGAGTTTTCTCTCCGGGGTACAGATGCCTGCACAGCTATGCAGTGCTTCTCACTAGAGACAGAGCAATAGACACAACAGATGGAAACTAAGAGGCCACCTGGTTTTAAAGCAAATCATATCATCAATCTATCAGTACAAAATCTGAAACATGGGAAAGCGCTTAGAGAAACAAAATGAATTCCGGTTTTTTCTCCAAACTCAATTTTTTCAAGGTCTCTTGATGTACCATTTACAAAAATGCATGTCTTTCCCTTAAAAAGAGAGTCAGTGGATTGGGGTGTAAGAACTTACGTGGTTTACATCAAAACAACAGCACAGAAAGAAGATCTTTTGTTTTGCTGCCATAGGTTACCGTCTTTCTATTCAGAAAGCTGTTTTTAAAAATCTGCCATATTCTTGTGCACAGCTTCAAGATCCAGGTTTTTCGTTGCTAAATTAGACAGACCAGACAGAATTACTGTAGGTTATCAACAGCAATCCAGTTAGGAAAGAAAACTACATTTCCTCAAGTAACTCGTGACAGAAAGTGTTTCTTTCATAGTCTGTGCTGTGGTTCTGTGTGAAATTCTCTTTTAAACCCCCCCCAACATGAGAACTTTCAGAAGATGTTTGCTTCTCCCTTGTTTCGATCCCTGTCAGAGCAGACACAAATGGATCCATGGCCTGGCTCAGCACCGGACTCTGATCACCCCCTGCACCCCAACACCTCCCTTTGAGCAAGGGCTCAGCCCAGGGGCAGCACGACTGGGCTTTATGTCTCCAAATTCAGTCTCATGAGGCGCAAGAAGGGTATTTTATACACAACCATCCAACTGAAAGTTGCACCATTCACAGCTCTCACCTACCTATTTGAATTTAATCGGTTTAATGATTGTATACTATTCAAGGATGAGTTAAGGTACATTTTGATCTATAGTATTTAAAATCCCACAGATACAACTATCAAAAGGAACTTTTTGTAGTTAGCCTAAGTAAGCCTATAAGGAATGGAGAACTACAGAAATAAAAGTGTTTTAAATAACTTAAATTTTAACCCAAAAAATGAGGAAGTAGTCTTTTATGCCTCTAAAGTTTTTACAGTCAATACTCAGTGGCTGTAGAGCAGCCACCACCGCCTCATTATTTACAGCCCAAATGTTTTAGCACTGACCCATGGCTAGTGAGGCCTCTTTATTTTAATTGTTCAAACAGAACCAAGCACAGCAAGGAACACACAGTATCAGTGGAGGCTGGGAAAATTAAACAGGAATGTTTCTGTATTACTTACATGAAGATTCCAAGTAACAAATCTGTTCTAGGAAAACTAGAATGATCTTAGCCCAAATCTTTGAGGATTTTAAATCAACATACAGTCAATGTGATTGATTTACTTTATTCTGAGTGCTAAAATGCAACTGTCACTGTATCCTTCATCCTCAGCCCATTATTGATAAACTCCTGGCCTTACGGACTTAATATATGCCCATTGACTTATTTCTTATTTTCCGTTCTTAATAGCACACACTGAGGAGGCTCTGCTGGAAGTTATTTTTAGAGGAAAAAAAGACAAAAAATCTCAGCCCCATCCTTCCTCCTCAAATGAAGATTACAGAGCTTAAAGAAAGTAATTTTTCCAGCAGTAGCTGGAGGAGATAGGCTGTGAATTTCTCTTTCCTCAGCCAGAGCTGTGGCATGTCTTCTCCACACACACACTGCACACAGGCTGACTTGCACAGTGCGTCTGCAGCCTGCACGCTCGGTTCTCATATTTCTGTAAGGTTCGAGTCCCAGAGGAAGCATTAATGCTAAAGGAATGCATACCAGTGTGGAACTAGTCTAAAAGTCAGTACAAAATCTCTCCAACAGATTGCTCAGAGAAACACCTCAGTTTTAACCATATTTAAGATCTGTAGATTGATCTCATGAGCATTTGTGCAGCAGTTGAGTTTCAAACTGATAAGAGTGCTGCAGAAAGAGATAAATGGAATCAAAGGAGATTAAAAGGCGCTGGTCTTCAGGAAGATAAGGCAACCTAGAGCCGCCACGTGACCCAGCAACCGCTCCAGCTCAGCCGCCTGTGGATCTCATCAGGGAACCAGATGTGACCAGTGGCAGAATATCCTTCTCAGCGTGAGCTCTGGAGTGTGTGATTGCCATCCAGGAAAGGGGAGATGGGAAAGTATGATGGAGAAAATGTCCTTTTTTTATAGCGTTTAATTGCTTAGAAGAAAGGCACATTGTCTTTTAAAGAAGAAGGGATGCTAGAAAGCAGGCTCAGGAAGGCGTCTGGAGGAAGGAGCAGGAGGATTTTTCACACAGGCAGAAAATCTACCATTGCTTCCTCTTTCCCGGTGACTGTGTTTTACATGATTAGGTGGCAGTGGACAGTTCTCATTCATTTCTTTGGTCAGTTGAAAACAGGGCGGGACAATGCAGAAAGGAGAGAAGAGGCCCCTTGTCCCCTCCTCTCAGTTTTCATTCATGAATTTGTTCAGTCTCAGTGTGGAGAGGAGAGCTGGGGAGGGGGGGGTTCAACCCAGCAGAGCCATGCTGCATAGCTAAGGGGCAGAAACACCTCAGTGTCAGCTGTAGCACACTCCTCGTGACATCCAGGCTGGCTGTAGGACCATACCTGGTTAACTGTTGGAGTGGTACCTCCACCTCAACTGTAAAGAACACTCATGGCACGAGCTCCACATTGCCAAGCAGAGACCATGGGATGGCTGCTTCTGTTGCTTTTGTGAGAGGGCAAGTGGAAGATAGAGGTTTTCAGGCATACAGGAATGTGGTCTCTGCTTGTTTTGGGGAGAGAGGGAGGAGGAGGAAATTTGCTGGAAAGAGCTGGAGCTGGGACACAGGGTAAGCTGTGTGTCCTGCACACACAAATTTCACTCACTGCTCTTGAGAGTGAGGAGTTGTGGATGCCGCCTTTTAGCCCCTAGCAAAGGATTTGGAGATGAAGCCTGTGCCCTTGAATTTGTATTCAAACAAAGAACAGGGAGGTAGTACAGGGAGCAGAGGGCTGGGGTGAGGCCCCCAGCAGCCTGTGTTGCCAAGCAGATGGGTTGCCATGTTCTTAATCAACTGCAGTTTTTAAGGTCATGCCTAGATAATGAGCATCACAGCACTCAAGCCTACAGATCATGAATATATGGATGAATATTGACTCATGCATTTTCCTTTCTGCAGCTCCGTTCATGTAACTTCCCCACTGCTCATCCCTTTTGGTGTCTCTGCAGACTCTGCACCACCCTCTGCCCGTTCACAACTCCTTGGTCCCTGATAGCTCAGCTCTTGACATCGTGTGGTCACTGCAGTCACCCCTGCAGCCAGCACCTCCCATGGTCCTCTTCTGGTTACCTCATTACATAGGAAGAGATGAGATCGGATGGGATGGGATGGGATGG
>WYDI02010440.1:0-30369 GCA_009867235.2 Psittacus erithacus | reverse complement strand
CCAAGGAAGCTGTGAATGCTCCATCCCTGGTGGTGTTCAAGGCCAGATTGGACAGAGCCTTGGGTGGCATGGTTTAGCGGGAGGTGTCCCTGCCCATGGCAGGGCGGTTGGAACTAGATGATCTTAAGGTCCTTTCCAACCTTAACTATTCTATGCTTCTATGAACATGAGTGGAAGGTAACATTCGGCTTCAACAATACAATTTCAGTCACCATACAGAACGTGGTGAGTGATAAAACTTTTGTTTCTGACACATTAGCATTGTATTTAAAAATCAGTGTCAGATTATTTTGGGCACTTTCAGAACCCAATTCACACTGTGCAATAGAATTCACTGACAGTCTGTAGGAAAATACCTTCAAGCATGAGGTTGAGCTGCTCTGATTAGAGACATCTGGGTTTTTTCTCTTGACCTTTAAACAAAAAAACCTTATCATATGAAGTAACTGAAGTTGCATTTTTAAAACAATTAAGACAGTCAAGTACCACCTGTCCTTTTCCTCTACTGAAGAAAGATCTTGTAGTTTTCTTATGAGATGAGAAACATACAATAATTCAGCCTTTTAAGAGAGTATCTGCTGCCTTCTAGTTTCTTCATCTTGCCTACCTTTCAGTGTTTCCATCTGTCATATCTGGAACTTTATTGGACAGGTCAGAATTTGTTTTCTCCATTTGGTTTTTGCTCTCCAGGGCTATGCTGTTCCCATTGTACTTCTCTGTGGTTATTTTGTCTGGGTGTGGAGGAGACTGCTCAGAACTTGGCTCCTGGTCCTCCTTAGAGAGCTCCTTCCACCGTTTCTGCAGACAAGGAGAACATATTTCAAACATCCTCCCAACACCAAAGGCCCTCTTTGCCCAAGATGCCCTTCAGCAGAGCAGTCACAGAAGCAGACTGAAGGAACTACTTGGTCAAGAAAAAACCAGAAAGACTAAATTGCTAGCTGAAGATGCATCTTCTCCAACAAAGAACCCTTTCTATATTTCTCTAGGTACTTAGTGAGCAGAAGAGACTCCTCAGCCCCTCCCTGGTATGAGTGTTGCAGCTGCAGCCACTCATTAGCTTTCAGCAAGTAAAGGCTCAAGTATACATTGTGTTTGTCTACACATTGACTGACTTCCAAAATCCATGGAGATGTCAAGAGGTGAACACTGGGGTAATGGTCTATTAGAGAAGCTTTCAATGAGTTCGTGCTCTCCCCATCACTAGCAGAGAGAAGTAAGGACCTCTCACTCCCTAAACAGTACAACTGTCCCTCCATACAGGGGGGAAAAATGATCTAGCTGACCTTGAAAGAAGAAATACTCCTATTAAGTACTGCCAATTGATTTTCTGCACATGACCCTAAGGCCTAAAGAGAAGAGCACCAAGGCAACCACCTGCACTGCAGAAAACACTGGTTTAAGAAAGATCATCTGAACAATCATAACAAGAAAAAGAAAACAAAAAACAAATAAGAAGTGTGCCTTCTTAGGCATCTTCTTGGTATGAAGAAGTAACACACTTGAACCTGACAAGCAGTATTCTGAGTTGACAATGCCCCCTTGTATCCAGAAACAAGAAATCATGTGACCTAAATGGGGAAGTGCAGGAACCAGAGCTCCTCAGTTTGGAGCATGGCTTTTTGAAAAACAAAGCAGAAAAATATTGGTAGAGAAAATACCCTCCTACCACCAGACACAGCTTCCAGAAAACAAAGAGGCTAAACTGCCACTAGTGTTAGGATGAATAATGCATCTTTTAGACATAGGGCACAGGTGTCAAGACTAGCAGCACACTACCTGGGTGTTCATTAGCAGTTGTGTGAAATTATTTCTTTGCGTAGCAAGTCAAGAAACATTTGTCAAAAAGATTCTGACAACGGCCAGAACCACAGAAAAGAGGAAATGGGATTTCTTAAAATCATGAATGAAGCAGTTAAACCAACAAAATAAAGAAGCCCTAGCACATAAAAACAGACCTGAGTCTGTTTCACAGCCTCTCCTCCCAGTCCTCCCACCCAGCCCCAGCCATGCAAAAACAGCTGTAGCTACTATTAAATCTACAAGCCACACTGATAAAATAGTGGGATCTAGTAATCTGATTGCTCCAAACTCATGATATTGAGCTGGATTCTACTTACTGTAACACAAATCTTAAAGGCTATGAAAAAAAAAGAAAGCAAAAAGCAACTTTACTTATAAATGTTCTCTGTAACACCAGACAACTTTACTGGTATGAAAACATATTGCAAAGATTAAGAAACCATAAAAATATCCGTGCTATCTTTTCAAAGTGATACTGAGCATTACTTCTGCTTTTCAAGGTTGATACCAATGTAACCTTTTTACAAGACATTTGTGCAGAAGTTGTGTTTTATCTACAAGAGGGCAACTACATAGGATCAAAAGTTTAGCTAGTAAAAGGCATGGGATTTAGATAACTAAAAGGTTATCTAAATCCCATGAAATTACATTTCTAACTACTGTTAGCAATTTAACTAGTTAGCACTTAATCAGTTTATGCTTAAATATACAGAGCTAAACATTTACCTGTATAGTTGAATCCCCCTTTATAAGTTTTCCTCCTTCTATTACAGCCATATATGAAAATCTTAGTTGATCAGGAGTCTGAATAAGTCCCATTCGATATTTCCTCATATCCAGTAAAACCTTCTTAATATCTACAGAAGGAGAGTCTTTTTTTTCCATCTGTAAATAAAGTTACATTGACAATGTCATTACCATTGAATGGAGACAGCATATAAAAAATAAACACTTGCAAAAAGTAATAATAAAATTAGATTAAAAATTAATGTCTTTGTATTACATTTCTATTAGTTATATATGAAATTAACATCTCAAATGATTTCTTGGTTTCATCATGTCAAATGATGAATTGTTTTTATAGGCAAATCATCTAATAAAAGCTTATTATGAACAAATCAATGATCATGAATTAATCAAATAAATCAGTACCCTAATATCAAGTTTTAAATTTCAGAAAGTTGAGAGGCCCTAACCAAACCAGAAGACAAATATAATTTAAATGAATTTCACCTAACCCTGTGCTGTACTTCTCACTAGCACAAAGCAAAGCCTCCTGACCAAAAAGCCTGTATTGGGGAGGGATGCAGGGTGTCAGGAGAAGGAAAGGGGTGACAGAGAAAGTCACCAAACACTTACCAGAACAAGAAAAGTGTCTACTAACGAAAATGTGCCAGAACGTCCTATCCCTGCACTGCAGTGAATTACTGCAGGTCCATGTTCCGGACTTAGTGAGCCAGACTCTCTGACTTTAAACAGGAAGTTCAGGAATGAAGCTGGGGATTCAGGAACTCCAAAGTCTGGCCATGTAGTATAATGAAAATGAAAGATCATCCTGGACTCACCACTCTAGAAGTGAAAACAAATAAACAATACAACTAGAAAGTATTCTAATGTTGTTTGGTTAGCACACATTTCCCCAATGTAGATCAATAGCTGTCTTCTATTTTAAACCTCCCATTTAGACAAACAACCCAATGACTTGCTTCAGGTTGGATGACAACCAACAGCACAATCTGATGCAGGTTTTCATCCATCCCCTTTGCAATTATTACCATACACATTTTTTGGTTCTTCTCAAACTTCCAATATTATATTTGATTTGCGTTATTACTTGCTCCCAAATATTATTCTGTTTCTACAATTAACGCAACTTAACAGCTGGCAGCAGTTAGGAGACGGCTAGCTAGGAGACAACATGACTGAAAAAAATACCTGTCAGCATTGTAAACACTCTCCACTCTCACTCAGAGCAAGGTTTAATAACTAGAGGACTTAGCATCTCCTTAAACTAACCACACTACTGAGAGAAACAGGAAGCTTCCTGGAAAAGGCCTGTAACAACCCATAGAGCAGATGTCTAGCAAGACTTGTGCTGGACATACACTTTGTAAGTAAGAAGGCTTCCAAAAACCACACAGTAGGTTTAGAACCATGAGACTCCTCTCCCAACACAACCAACTAACTGCAAGCATTGAAATAACAGCAAAAGAGTAAGTATATAGCTGAAAGGCTTTGATGACAAATTTGGATCATATTTTTATGGAACTCACTTTAGACCTGCTGTTAATGCTACTCCTTGCCACAGTGATTTTTCAGACAACTTGATCACTGATTTAGTTCAGGAATTTTAGAAAGGTTCAGTTATTTTTATCTTCCTTCCATTTAACCTTAATTTTCATATAAGATAGAAATCTACATAAATCTCCACAAAGTTGGAACACAAGAAGATTTGAAATACCAATGTATTCCAGAAAAGATATGTTTCTTTTTTCAGCAACAGTAAAATATAGCTATGAAATTCAAATAAATTCTGCTGGTTTTCATCTGCTCAAGCTGCTTCAACTTATGAAACTCCTTTGTGAAACTAAAATAATCCAGTTCATGGTTACCACAGTAACAAAAATACTCTTCCATTTTGTCTTTTGCCTTCAACGCCTGGTACTGCAGGACTGCCAATACTTTCAAAGAAAGCAGCGGGTATTTACATGACTCAAGTCACTCTCAAACGCACAGTTTTCTTCCAGGAATATTCTGTCTTTTGGCTAAGAGCTCAACAAGGACAACGGAATCCAATTTATCGTATTTGGAAATGAGTAAACTGTAAGATTTGAAAGAGGAAAAAGATCTACCGAGGCCTAAATTGTATAAATACACTGGGATTGGCTTTTCTTGTTTGTAGCAAAGCATTAAAAACAGTTCACATTTTCAACTGACATCTTCCTAGTGGTATTCTGTACTATTTTTTTCAACTAGTGAATTAACTCACTAATCAATTGAAATTACCCATTTGTTTAAAAATCATGAAGGAGATACATTTTTTATAAGGAATCTGGATCGATACCCAAGTGGAAGTCAGTGACGAGTGGTGTTCCTCAGGCACCAGTACTGGGATCAGTGCTATTTAACATCCTTGTTGGTGCCTTGGACAGTGGGATTGAGGCGACCTTAGCAAGTCTGCTGATAACACCAAGCTGAGAGGTGCGGTCAACACGCTGGAAAGAAGGGATGCCATCCAGAAGGACCCTGACAGGCTTCAGAGGTGGGCCAACACAAATGTCATGAAGTTCAATAAGGCCAAGCACAAGGTCCTGCACCTGGGTTGGGGCAATCCCAAGCATGGATACAGACTGGATGGAGGATGGATTGACAGCAGCCTTGAGGAGAAGGACTTGGGAGTGTTGGTCGACAAGAAGCTCAACATGACTCAGCAGAGTGTGCTCACAGCCCAGAAAGCCATCCATGTCCTGGGCTCTATTAAATAGAGTGTGGCCAGCATGGTTGAGGGAGATAATTCTCCCCCTTAGTCCACTCTCACTGAGGCCCCACCTGCAGTACTGCATCCATTTCTGGGGCCCCCAACATAAGAAGGATGTGGACCTGCTTGAACAAGTCCAGAGGAGGGCCACAAACATGACCCAAGGGCTGGAGCACCTCTTTTACGAAGACAGGCTGAGAGAGCTAGGGTTGTTCAGCCTGGAAAAGAGAAGGCTCCAGAGAGACCTCAGAGCAGCTTTCCAGTTCCTAAACAAGGCCTACAAGAAAACTGGAGAGAGGTTTTTTACAAGGGCATGGAGAGATAGGTCAAAGGGGAATGGCTTTAAACTGAAAGAGGGTAGATTTGAATTATATACAAGGAAGCAGCTCTTCACCATGAGGATGGTGAGGCACTGGCACAGGTTGCCCAGAGAAGCTGTGGCTGCCCCATCCCCGGCAGTGTTCAAGGCCAGGTTAGACGAGGCTTTGAGCAACCTGGCCTAGTGGAAGGTGTTCCTGCCTGTGGCAGGCGGCTGTAACTGGATGATCTCAAGGTCCCTTCCAAACCACTGATTTTATGAAATTACAGAATTTCAAAGAAAGCAAAACTCTTAAGCAATTTCTTCTATTTGTAAGAAAATTTTGTTTGCAAATTGATGTTGTTTAAGAGGAAAACTGGAGAAAGCAGCTGAACACACATACTAGGTAAACCAAAGGTTAAAGTTGGTTCTTTTGAACCTAAATGATCCTTTGAAATTGTAATTGATACTCTCCCCCTCAGGATTCTTAAAATAGCATTCCAGATGAAAAACTTCTTTACACCTCAAGGCAAAAATGTCCTTATCTATAGAAAACATTTTTCCCAGATTCCATGCTGTTGCAAGCACTATCATTCTCCTCTTAAAAAGACCCCAAAAGAGTAGTGCTTCAAGCACACGGCCAACTGTCACCCAGCTCATACGCTAATTCAAAACCAGGTATTTCTAAAGGAGAGATTAAACAGTGCTGTTGTACATCTCATCTGCCTTTAGCCCACAGAATTACTGTTTTCTTCCTCCCCACACTGTAAGAAGGCTTTATCCATCCCACAATTTCCTATCCCTTTAGCTCAGTTTAAAAATACCAAGTCTCTTCATCTTTCTCCGGGAGTCCCATGTCAGTGCTCCAGAACTGGCTGATTGCCTTTGAACCTGCAGTTTCTAATCATATGCCCAAATCCCACTCAAATATTTCAGACCTCCCACATTTTCTCTCTTAAACAGAATGGCTCTTTCAAGCAGCGCTTGGCAGTCATCTGTACAGCTTAAATACTGGCTTTGTGTGAGCATCTGTACCACCCCTTCTTAAAGGCCTCCCCCATCACTGAGCTGCACTCCACAGCTATCACTTAAATGAAGTGATGCAGGGCTGTAATGAGAAAAAGTTTGGCTTGCTAAGGATTCACAACTGTCAATGGACAGAAATTCAAATTTAAAGAACAACTAATTTTATTTAAAGTGTTATCAAGAGCCTAGATAATAACTTAAAGAAAAAGAGCTGGACTTCAGCAGTCAAGGAATAATACAAAATTTTCCCTATGTTCTAACAGGGAACAGCTTATTCTAATAGAACCACAAGATATTCTTCCAAGATTTAGCCCCTAAGACTACCTACCAAAAAAAAAAAAAATCATTGAATAATCATGGGACACCATTTAAAGAAACAACTTTTCAAGAAAATGAGGCAAACCATTCTAGTGAAAGTTTCATGACCTACTGAGATAAGCTGTCAGTAAATAACTAACATAGCTACAACTGATAAAGTTACCACCACACTGTACAGTTCTCCACTGACTGCTGGCAACCCCCACTAACAGTTTCATCAGAGGATAATCAAACCACAAGCCATGCTCCAGCTTACAACCAGACATCCACATAAAGACTTGAGCAGAAAAACAATATGATGCCATTAGATTAACTTGTTTCAAAACAAGAACATTTTTACACTGACTATCCAATCGCTCAAAACAAAAATGTACAAAAATCTTAGAATGACTTCAGGTTGTTCAGTCACCTGAGAGTATGAATGTGGAATAAAATACTACCAAAACACTCAAAAGGAATTTGATGCCTTCCGTGTCAAGTAAAACAGGTGAAATGCCGGTCTATCAAATTTCACCCACTCCGTATAAAATCCTTCATTTCACAGTTTAAGCACTACTGAACTGGTCTAACATACGAAGGCATAAAATGCATCTACAACCACATAGTGGTCCTGTACTTAATGATCATGCCTTAAGCACATTAACTACTAATTTGATCTTATCAAAATGAGAAAGCATACTGTAAGGACAGTATTCTAAGCACTGAAATTCAAAATCTTAAGTTAACTCTTACCACAACCTCTTCTATTTGTTCACACAAATGTTTTGCAACATGGTTTTCAAATATGTACATAAAAATGGAAAGGATGGTAACTGGGCCAAATAATTCTCACAAACATGCTGAGTTTTTTCACAAACTAGTGCATATTATTTTAAGTCAACGTGGTAACAGCTATACCCATTGAAGCTGCAGACCACTTGACTTTCAAGCCTGGGTTCTTTCCTATTAGACACCAATATCTTTCCTGCATCTCAGCCTTATCTCTGTGATCATAAAGACCAAAATTAACCCCTGTTGCAGTCTGACAAAGTGATATGAGGACAACCCACAAGTTTAAAAGCAAGCGTACCCCATGTTTCAGAAACCTCTTCAAAACACTACAGGAATTACATACATATACACATCCATGTACAAAGGTACCACCAGATCCCAGAACATCGCTTGCCATTAGATTGCTTACCTCCACAAACAACATTTAACATTTTGGACATTAGAAACTAGCAGCAAAGCAAATCTTATCTTCTTGAATTAGACCATCTCTTCCTGGTTTATCCACAGGACCGGACAGTGAGGGCCATTAAGCAGTCTTGTGTCACCTCAATCTGACAGCAATGGTCACACAGAGGCCTGGGGCTACACTGAGAATCCATTCTGCTAATGGGTTTTTCCAAGTATCGGCTATTTGCAGAGGACTCAAGATTTTATTTGGGGTTTATTAATGGTCCTTACTCTGAACTATCATACCACCAGTGTCACATCAAATCTAATTCATTTCTTCTAGTCCTTTCTTGTCCAGTAAATATTTCCTTTGCAAGCCTCTCTTTCAGTTGCTTTATTCTTATTTCTAGGAACCCAGTCTGAGATACATCAAGGTTCCTTTGGCAATTTCAGTTCCTTTCCACTGCTCAATTTCCTCACCCAGTTAATCCATCGTTTCCCTCAAGTACTCATTTGCCATTCCACACCTTCCCTGAAATCCCTGCTACATTGGTACTGAGATTCTGCTTATAAGCATTATGTGTCATATCTTTCTCCTGGCTATCTGGGTTGCTGCATCAGAAAGCACTGAAAACAAAAGTTTTCCTAATCTAAATACAAGTACTTATATATGTGACAAGAAAAGCTAAAAGCAGCAATAAAGAGTAATATAAAAATACAAATTCAACACAAGGTAGAGTCTTCCAGAAGTTACCTGTTAGTACCTAACAAGTCTCCCATGACACTGCCTCAAAACTTAGCAACCCCATTCAGTCAGGTTACTTTACAGATTTAACAGAAGGCTCTCATAAACATCTGTCACCTCTCCACTACCCCAGGAGATTTTGCTCCAAATCACAGACGTGCAATAGGTTCACACATAAATGATTATGAACTTCTGACACAAGCACGGTATTTTCCTTCTACCCTGTCTTCAAACAGAGGCAAGGGTTTGTGGAAGCCTTCACAGTCAGTTTGTGCAATTGCAGCAGAGAGCATTGGTCAACTTTCAGAAGAGTTTAGAATTGTCATCAACAAAACAATGGGAGGATACCCAGTGAACCATAGTGGAAAGGCAGCCCCAAGTTTCTGTATTCTAAAATGCAGAGTGGGTCAGGCAAAAAATAAGGAAATTACGAAATAATCACAGTAAGACAAAGCACATTAGAAATATTTTCAAAACTTTCGGAAGGATACCAAAACCCACCTCTCCTCTCCAATCCACCCAAATCTCCTCTCCAAAGCTTTACTGGACTACACTAGTCACAACAGCAAAAACAACTGTTTGTCTAGAACAGATACAAACAAATCAAACTGCCAGATGCTTTGATTTAATCCTAAAAAAACCAACACTTCCCTCCCCCTGTCCCCACCCCCCGTCCCACCTTTACTTCTAACTGGCCTTTAACAGAAGAGAACAAAACCACCACCACCAAAACCAACCAAATATCCAACCAAACATTAAACGAGCACTTCATTCGTCATACATACGTATTTTGCAGAGATTTGTATTACAGAGATCTGTTGTAGTAACACAAATTTACTTCAGCTCAGGGTGGTTGTCTTGTAAAGACAATTCTAGTTCTGTTTTCAAGGAAATACTAAAATTTAAGTATCCTTGGAATTCAGAGTGTATTTTGTTCATGATTCATTTTAGGGTCCAGGCATCAAGCAGCTAAATGTCTCACTGCCCTGCCTCCACCAACATCCCCTCCTCCAGAAGAACTTATACAAACATAGCTAAGCTCACATTTCACAATACTGTCAATACTCATTTCCACAAATTTTATGGTATAATTATCAAATTCTTACAGAAGACAGCACTTATCCACAGTGGTGTTCTAGAAACTATGTAGTTTTTCTGTTTGAGTAACCAAGTAAGTTCTATTTCTTGTAACTGTTACATAAAAAAAACTATTTTTTGGAGTTAATATTCATGTAGCCTTACAGAAGCACTAGGGCATTAAAGCAAAAATCAGTACAGTAAGTTTGCTAAGTGTCTGTGAAACTGGTTTAAATGACACACAAACTCTGTACAGCACAGATGGGCCTGCATTACCACTCCAAAGCAAACCAAGAAATTTAACTGCTCAGTAGGTCCAGCTCCAAAGTCCACTATAGCACATGTTGTGCTGTTCCTCAAGGGATTTCTGCATTTTCCAATTAACATTATGTCCAAACATACACACAGAATAAAAACAGCATCCTTCAAAAATAGGAAGTTTAAGATTAGGGGGGCCAACATCAGCCAGAAAGAAGCATTCCACAAAGAAGTCTTTTTGGTACTTAGGAAAAATTGCCTTAGCTTTCCAAAAAGGAAAGTTATTGTTTCTCAAGCACTGGCTTGCAAGCACGACTCCTCTTTTTTTGCCTTCACTGTCAAAAACCAAACAACTACACAGAATTTCTCCACATCAGTAGGACAGAATTTCATAAAGCTCTTCTTATACTGAATAGTCCAAGGAACAAAGGAACAACTTGCCATGTTTTACCATGTTGATCTTATGAGGGAGATTTCAAATTAACAAACACCTTAAAGTACCATTAATAGTTACTATAAATTCAAGTCATTTTGACCAAATATATCAGTGTTAATGTATAAAACAACATGCAAAGGAACATCTTCAAGCTTTCCTTTCCCAAATCCACTGACAAGACAACCTTGAATAAAACTTGCCATAGTAGCACTTTCAATTAATATAAGGCAAGGTTTATAGGGAGAGAGAATATCTTACAAGACATAGCTGGAACAAACAGACAAGCTCTTCAATTCTGTCTTCAGCTCTGAAACAGAAGCAGCAAATTCCAACCCAAGCTCAGGCCAGGAACAATTTTTTTGAGCTTAGCTTGATTAAATTGTCAAAGTGCTTAATTTTTAAGAGAAAAGGATGGTTGGTCCTGTGGAGCAAAACGGGAGGTAAGCAAGAGGAAATAAAGTTACCTATCTACAGGTGGTAATCACCCCTCCCCCAAAAACCTTAAGATACCTGGACTGAATTATATGAAAAACTACAGTTCCATTAAAAAAAAAAAAAAACACACACACAAAAAAAAACACACACCACAAACAACCAAACAAAAATCCCAAAACAACCCAAACCAAAACCAAACAGTAATTACTGAGTCTGATTTCTGATATTCAAAAGAAATCAGAATTTCTCCTAGGTACCTCCTTGTAGGGTGTTTCTTACAGCTCCTTTTAGAATCACCACTACTATCAATTACAATTCAGCAAGTTAAAGTACTACCAAATGAAAAATGTAAGTGTAAAACTGCAGAAGCTCTTATCTCTTTTAACGTACAGATTAATTCAGGTCAAGCTCACTCACTTACATGCCACACATACATCTTCAATATTATCCGAAGCAAAGTGCATTGAAGTTTTCAGTGTAAAAGCTCAATGAAATCTGTACTGCCCATATGCTAAACAGTTTTCAGTAGATACTTAAGCCCAGGAACATAAGCTATGCAGACTGAGAAAAGCTTACGTTGATGTTTTCTAGTTGCAGTAGATGTACTGTGTAATAGGATTTGATGTCTTCAGATACTAGCCTCACACGGAAACCTGTTTCACTGAATGTCATAACTTCTTCTTCTTTTGTTGGCCAGTACTGCTCACACTTCACCTACATGAGGTTTTTTCAGAAGGAGAAAAAACAAAACAAAACAAAAAAACTGGTTAAGTATCCTAATATTGGTCTTTGCACGAGCAGATGCAGACCACGTCAATCAATACAGCAGACTCGAGTACCTGCTCCCAGTCTGAGGAATTCTCCAAGTCCACAATGTTCACAGCCAAGTTACTGTAACTCTTTCAATGACTATTATGCATTCCAGATTTATCTGTTTGTGCTTTCTTTCATCACAGGGTTAGCATGTTAAGATGTACCTTAACTCTTTTCCCTTCTCCCCCTCCCCCCATTCTATACAGTGAACAGAGATCTTTACTCAGCTATTTCAACATCTCCCCCTTCCATTTCTGACGTGCACACCTGCAGATTCACACAACTGATGTAACACATCCAGCTTCCCCAAGGCTTGCTCAGTACTGGAAGATTCTTGTGAAACAAAAGAGTGAACTAACAAAGTAATGCAAGACTGTCCCTTTCCCTTTACTCCTCTTGCCCTGCACTCAAACTTTCTGTAGGGTAATTTTTGCATGAGAAAATAAACAAGATTTTAATAGACTCAAAATCTTTTTCACTAACAAATCTACTCCGAAGAAGAACCATAAATATCAAGTGACATGCATTTGTAACTAAAATCCACAGGGGTTTTAGGCACATAAGCAGAAAAAGTACATTGCAATGGAAGACTTGTGTATTTGCACGTATACCACCAGCTTTAAGTAACTAGATCAGTTTGACAGTTGCTGGGCAGCAGCGTGTATTCATAGTTACAAACAGTTAAGATCACTGCAGGATAAATATACAACTCTGACCGATTTAGAAAAAACAATCTAAAGATACTTAATTCAAACTTGTTTCCCCATCTTCTGTTTTGTTCTAGAGCATCTTACACTGCTTCTACTCCACCCTGTTTCAAACTGTATATCCTTTCTCAGGATGTTACTTTCACCTTTCTGAATGCACGTTTATTAGATGCTGATTTTGCCAGACTGAGTTTTGTGTTTCAGCCTTAAAGCATCACTTTAATGTGATATTAAACACGTTATGTTGTACAACGGTGAGAAAGTTCAACCACTCTTTCAGCATAACAATCACTGCTTAACTGTACTAAAATTAGGTAGATTACTTTGCAACTTTAGACCTAATATTACTTACCGATTCTTTTTCAACAATTCTGTTCAGCATAACAACTGCTTTGGTTTGTTGCTGCCATACCATTAACCAAAAATGACAACATGTATTAGGTAATGGACCCTGTGTAGAACAGGAAAAAACAAACAAAAAAAAAAAAAAAGGGTGTAAGAATGTATAAGTAAGCAGTGTTTGAATACAGTTAAATAGTTCACTGTGTGGAACAGGAAAAAGCCTACCTCCGAAAAGTTTAAACAAATTATTAATAGAATGTCAGAAATGACAGGCAAGCAAGCAACCGCACTGCACAGACCAGCCCAGTACTTAAAAAACAAAACAACCCCCAAAAAAACCATAAGAACTCAGGGAAGCGATGTTTCAGCCTGGACATTAATATTCTTATGCTCTTAGGAGAAAAGCTACTGCAGGCATGCTCAGAACATACAAGATGAAATAAAGAGTAAAAGTACTGTCGCAACCTATTTCCAAAAGAAGTGAAGAAAAGAGCAAGAAATACTTGAAATACTTCTATGTAGTTTATTATTCATAATTAAATATTCCCTTTAAATTTTTCTTAAAACACAAAATAATGTGTTCACAACTAGATCAAACAGGGAGTTAATATGAAATACATGTAATTCACAGAGACAAGGAATCATCCAAATACAAATTACAACTGTACAACCCCTCTCCCCGAGATTCTCAATCTCTGTAATAACATAGTACTACCTACCTGCGTTAAAATATAGTATCTCTGAGCTTCTTCTATGACCACTAGGCTGGCATTGATATAGTCATTCTCGGCATTCTGAAGTTTTACACGACTATGATCATCTATAATTCAAAGAAAATAAAGAATTAATGATGCATCCATCTTGATGAATACTCTAACAGGCAACTTTAGGTTTACAAGCAATTATAAGTAAACTCAGAAGTAGTAACTGAATGGCAAACTACAAATATACATGAAACTAATTTCTCCTGTAACTATAATAATTGCCTGTGTCATGCTCCCTCAGCCTTCCATCAGAGTAATTTCTGTTAGCTTTTAATAGAAGTTGCTCAGAAAACTTGCAACATCCAGTTTTCTGGAAAAGAAAACCCAACCAAAACAACCCTCCCATACATGCCAAAAGATGCTCACAGCAACCCTTCGACAGTTGCATTTCCTCAACACAACAGCACCACAACCCACACTCTGTCCTATCACATCAAGTTACTCCACTGCATGATTTCCTTTAAGTTCAGAATTCTAAGATTTTTTTTAGGTTTCACAGATTGAGGTAGAATCATAGAGTTAAACTTACATGGCTTAAAAAACCAAATAAATCTACTTGAAATCATTCAAATCAAGCTCTGATCAATTTCATTTTCCCTGTTATTTATTGTTTAATACTATACAAATTAAAGTTACTACAGAAGGAACACATGCAAAATGTACCTTTTCAACAAATGTTTCAGTTAAATGAAGCCTAATCTAATTACACAGTTTCAGTTTCTCATCACAA
This sequence comes from Psittacus erithacus, assembly GCA_009867235.2. Classification (NCBI taxonomy): domain Eukaryota; kingdom Metazoa; phylum Chordata; class Aves; order Psittaciformes; family Psittacidae; genus Psittacus; species Psittacus erithacus. Next base: position 15,981 of record WYDI02010440.1, on the reverse strand, counting down.
TTACACAGGCAAGACAGAAAATTCTCCCATTTATAGCAGAGGCAAACAAAGGACTCCATTTAATATTCTAACATTAATATGAGAAAGATTATCATAGTGTTGTACTAAAACACTGCATAATAAAAAAATCACTGTGGCTGATCCTAGAATCTTTTAGTATCTGATTTAGCACCCTCTAGGAGTCACTGAGGTAATCAGACTTGCTCACAGTAAGTAATCTTTCAGCCATTTATTAGAACTGTATTACATAAACTGCATTTTCAGTTTAAAATTTGCACATAACTTCATGCCAGGAAATGAGACTGACTACAAACCTCCCAAAGCACAACTGCTTAGATAGACTGCTTATGAGTAAATAAAAAATAGTGAACTCGAATTCAGGAGACTTCTACACATTTCAGAAAGTGATGGAAGAGATTCCATAAAGAACCTGACAGAGCTGTGCATGAATTACAGTGCAATGCCAGTTTTTAACCTACATTTGCCTGGTCTAACTCACAAAACTCATTTGGGCTACAGACTGGTAACACAGCTGCTGTTAGAATGCCAGCACACTTTTCCAAGTATCACATTCAGTGCAGCTATGACAGCTGGGCTCAGATTGAATCCCTGTATCACAGCCAGTCTATGCAGCACAAGGCTTATCTGAGAAATCCATGAATATGACCACAGCAGGGCAAAAAGCTGATGGGAATCAAAAAATAGTTACTGAATTAAACTCTTGTTCTATGAACTGCTCAAAAGACTATAAATACTTTCTATGTTTTGGAAATCTGGGAAAAGTATATTTACTATGTCTTGATCTGCTTTTATACTCTTCCTCATCTATCTGCTATTGGCAACTGTCAAAAGAGGATCTTGGCTGGATTCAAGGAAAGAAGTCAACAATAGATTATTATATATATATATTTTAAGAGGTGAGATTTGGGGTTGCTATCCTATGTCCTTTAGCTGCTAGCTTTTTTATATGCAGTCACAAACGTGCAGAGAACAGAAATATGCTGAAAACCTATTTTTAATATAAAAGTATGAGAAAGTTACTGGTTTAATCTGTTTTCATTAGCATTGCAGCTGTAAGGCAACACCATCTTGACTTTCAGGAGTCTTAAAACAATTTATGATACCTCTGTATGAGGAAAAAAATATTATCAAAGCCAAGACACAGTAAAATTTAAACACATGTGCATTTTAAAGTCTCCTTGTATTATTTTGTCTGGATAGGAAAGTGTTACTTTTTCCTGTCATGTATCACTTTATCTGAAATGTTTCTACTGGAGAGAAACCAAGTCCTTTGTAAATATTACATGTCATTTGCCAACAGGAAAAACTTAAGATCTTGTTATAGTAAATCACACATACCGGTACTCCTGTTCTCGGAAAGATGACGTAAGCAAAGCGCTGTTAACAGTTTCATCACCCACAGCAGCTGCTGTACTCCTGCCAGCAGGAGATAACTGCCCTGGCCACTGTGAAGCTTCCTACTGTAATCCTTACACTCATTTGCAGCCTCGTATTTTCCTTGTTATAGATTCCATTTATTTTTCATTCTACAAAGCATTCTTTGTAAACATTCTTTGTAATTCACTACAAAGCTTCTTTAAAGCCCTTTTAACAACTTATTCTAAGCACGGACAGCCTCCCTCCTCTCCCCAGCTGAAAGAGGCAATGCTACAAACACACTGGCATACGCTCCACAGGACAAAGACAGCCACTAGAATATATTGACTTCTTTCAAGGGAAAAGTTCCTAAAGGACACAATGACCTAGAAACCTCATTCAAGCCTTGGTCTGCTCTTCTGAATTAGATGAAGCAAGCCAACTTTTGACAGCAAGTTAGCTGTAACATATTTCCCGTATGTAAAACATTTCCAGTTACAAAGTACTTCAGATTTATATGAATGATAAACCTATCTTAAACCCTCCTATCTTAAAGATTTATCTTAAATGTTGCCATGCCCACAACAACTAAAATATTATCAGACAGTATTCATTTTCTGAAGTGCTAATTCCCCTACTTCAACAAACTGCAGCCTGAAAAGGAAATGGAAACCCTAAAAATGGCTCTCATTCTGGCTTCTACACTAAGAAAACTACCCCCAGAATGACCCTGTCCAATAAGCAAAGTCTTATCACCCACTTCAAATGAAACCCTGTCCCACTGATATCATTGACAAGACTCCCCATGTCTCAAACAAGCCCAAGACTTCACATCACACATCAATTTGCCTACTCTCTGCTAAAAAGAAAATAACACATCCAGTTAAACTGAGATATGAAATGTATGGCATTTTACATCATGCAGTTCTTGCAGTTCGTTAATGAAAGGTTTATATTTGAAAACAACTGCTTCTAGAAGTGAGACCACTGTATAACTTATAAATTATCTTTTCTCCAAGAGATGTCTCTGGCTCCCTAAATACAAAGCTATTAACAACAAAGAAGGGTGAAATGTTACTTAGTGGATTAAAGAAAGTCATAAATAAAACATGTAGCCATAAGCCATTCCACTGATCCAGTCCTGTCCCTTTCCTGCCTACCAGCAAATCCCCTTTATTTCACTGATCTAAACCTAGTCTATCTGAGCTGCTAAATTCTTCAAATTACAATATTCTGTCACCAGATGTACAGTCTCAAGTTTTAGAGGTAGCCTAAGGCAAAGGAAAAGCAATGTGACTTTTCCCCACCCTGCCACTAGTTGTATGCAATGAATACCATCATATCGATCTCAGCGTGGTTTGGGTTGCAAGGGATCTTACAAAATCATCTAGTTCCAAACAACAGGCAGGGACACCTTCCACTACACCAGGTTGCTCAAAGCCCCATCCAACCTGGCCTGCAACACTGCCAGGGACAGAGCATGACCTCACTCATAACTAAAACATATGCATAAACACTGAACAGGATCCTTGCACTTTCAAGCAGGACTGTGAAAAAAACCCTAAGATACAGCAAAGTTTACATCAATGTGTGCTATAAACTTCAACTCCAGCCCTGAAGAAAGAAGTATCACCAAAAGCACCATGTTGAGTTTATTTATACCATGTTTCTGGTAACAAGATATTTTTGAGAATCATCAGATAACATCATAAAAATCATTAATGTCAGCTTCTAAGACAAACAACAAGAAGCACAGTAGGCTTGCACTGGACAGAACAACTCCGTTCTCAGTACATCCACAGGACAAACGCAGGACAGAAAGGGAACATTTTGGCAATGACAATTAATCAGCACTATGGGTAAACCCATCCCCTCCCAGCTCTGTTCCCCGTAAAGCACAATACTCTTCATGTTCGTTTCTCCCTGGCACACACTCTGTGACAACTGTAAGCTGATGGTCAAAAGGTTCAACTCAAAGTTTACTAATAGCCAGAGGAAGAAAGCAAGAGCAATCACTACTTCTCAAGATCCTCCAACAGCCATGTGATCTATGAGGTGAAAATGTCCAGATGAACTAAGATACTGGGCTATGTACCACACTACAAAGAAAAGCTAAAGATAAAAACTAGGTAGGTGCGTAAATCCCCGCCTACCTTCCAGAAGCAAAAGGTAAAAGAAATAATAAATCCTGCTAATTTTGCCAAGGGGATTTCCTTCTTGCCTCTAAATCTGAGAGCACAGTAAGATCTCTAAAGGTGTTTACAGGCAATCTGAGACACCAGACACCTCTGATACCAACTAAGGATAGGATTTAGAAGGTAAGTAGTAGCAGAAATCTTAAGAGTTTCATTAAAGTTATCACTGAAGAAGAATAATCTTGCAAGTTATTTCCCTCTCCTAACAATGTTTTCTGAGAAATAGTCTCATCTGTCAGGAAATGACTAGCTGTCAAACCAAACCTATTTCAGATTAACTTCCTGTTTCAGTAGTATTACATAGCCAAAATATTCTTCTCCCTATTCTAAACTAATAGCAAACTGCTAGACTCTTATTTTTTTTGGCTAGGCAGTAACTCTTGAGGGCTTTTACCCAACCAAACTTATACAGACCATAACTCTTTAACCAACAAAACTAGACACTATCAAAAATATTTATGCAACTGGAGACAATATGAAATTCAACTGCAGTGGGGAAAGATGATGAGCCTTCCTCTGCCAACAGAAATCAACTTTTACCTAGAAATGCATGCAATGGACACCAATTGGCATCAGTATACCTGTCCTGTGTATTATGGTTGAAATGGGGCAAATCAAGCAAATGCGTTTTTCCTTGCACCTTGTAATTGACATCTATCAATAGGACAGAATAATCTTTGTATTTCCTCTTGCAGACATACCACCTCAGATTTTAAACTGGCTTGGCTGCTATCTAGATTAACAAACCATTTTCTCACGGCTATGGAGAAACAAAACATTTTCATTAAATTATATCTTACAATATGTTTAAGTAGCTAGATTTTAAAAGCTTAACTGCTAGTTCTGAGGGCCTCTGACTCAGAGAATATTGCTAGTATCATCACCCATTTTTCTGTTAAACACTGTTAGAAAGCAGTAAAATTCACAAAGTGAAGGATGAAGATGTTAAGATTGTTTAAGACTGAGCTGTCTTGCATTTCTGCAACACTGGTTCTTTTGCATACTGCCCACAATTAGATGTGTTCACCACAGTGACCAAACTGCACAGCTTTTAACCCCGCTGCTTTGAAACTGAACTACTGCTGTCTTGTAATGTTATTTATCATGTATTCCCTCCCAAGTGTATTTTTCTTCCCAACTCTCACCATTGTTACAGAAACAATTGAGTCATATCTGAAAACACACAGATGTAAAATTCAATGGGAATTAGCTCGAACACAGTGTTTTGCTCTGTGCTCCTTGTACAGCCTTGCTCCTAGTGCCCAGCTCCGCAGGCTATCTTGGCCCAATTCAAACCTTCTTTCTTTTATAAATGCTAAAAATGGAGATGTACTTTGCACAGTTCACCATCTCCATTCAGTCATCATGTTATACTTCATGTCAACTGGCATGTAATGACTCTAACTCTTTCCTGAAACCAACTCCTACTTCAAAGCTAGATTTTATCTAAGTGCTGCTCTGCTCCTGCACAAGGTCCAGAGATTAATACAATTACATAATTGATTTCCTCCTGGCTCAACAAGCGTTTCAGAAGCAGGCTTTGCCATGACCCAGGCAGAGCTGTTTGGTGCTCTTCACTAACGTAGAAGGCATGCTATGTCATGATTAAAGAGAATTCTGAGCTCCAAAAACCTACAGGAGACGAATAAAAGTCACACCTCTTATTACAGGCATTATGAGATGCTACTTTAATAACACAATGACATTTTATTAATTTCAGAAACACTCTCTTTAAAAAGAAACAAAAACACAAGCACATTAAAGGTTAGCTGCCATTCTCTCTGCAGTACTGCCTAAGAAATTAAATCCATGGATGGGAGAAATGGTAAATGCATGAATATAGATTCTGCCACAGAAGCTGTATAGAATGTTGGACCCAGGAATAGAACTTGGGTCTCATGGGTTCAAATCCAATTTCTCTTCTTATAACTCCCATCCCAATTTAGGTATGAAACAGAAAAACGATTACAACATAATCTACTTTACCACTGGTAAAATGCTAATGCTGTGCTGCAAGAGGACAGCAAACCTGGGACATGTAAGTACCTCTGCATAGACCAACAAAGGTCCAACAGAGCCCTATCTCCCTGTACTGAGCATACAAGCATTAACTTATTAAGCCTTGACTAACTTGAGACATCTTCTTCAGACCTGTACGCTTTTCAAACAAACTGCACTGGGGAATGCCCTGCAGACACAGCAAAGAAGCTGTGAGCGCAGTACTGAGATTCAGCATTAACCCAGACTAGATCCCTTTGGTGTGAACCTACAAGGCAAGTTTGCAGTCTGGTAGCAGTCTGATGAGCAGCACACAGCGCTGTGCCTGACCAGTGTGACTCAACACAAGACCCTGTCCACAGCATTTCGAGAAGCGCTACGCACAGGCTGTTTTACCACAACTTTCAGCTGGGAACAAGGAGTTCAGTACTTCCCAAACCTTACAATAGGTATTCAGATTAGGCTCTCAACCAAAAAGCCCTAATACACCAGCAACCCTTCAAAAACTCTTGATCCAGTAACAAGAAGGCTTTTATGAGCCTTTGGTGCTCTGGGAAACTTTGTGCTAAAGAACACACAAACATTTACCTGTTCCAACTTCACTATTTTGTAGAAAAATTAAGGCTGTATTAGTTCCCCCCTCCAAGTCCTTTTGAACATGATTTACAATCGCTTTCTCCAACTGCAGCTACATATCGGTAATCTTTTGCTTCCATGTCTTTTTGTAACAATTTAGGATTACAGTTTCTAAAGTAAATGCAGAAATGTTGAAAGAAAGTCCACAGCACCTCAGCAGCAAAGAAGGTGGCAAAAAAAAAAAAAAAAAAAGCTGTCTTTGACTGAGATGCAAGATCCTTACCTCACAAAGGCCATTTTAGGGCAGTTAGTAAAATACAAAGTACTCCATACCAAATCCACTTGGTTGAGAAAATTAAAGAACTTCATGCACACATTCTTCTGAACAGACAAAACAAAATACCAAGTATTTTTTAAGCAATAGTAGAAATTGAGTGGCATTTATCCACAGTCTCATAAATGTACAGACTTACTTAGCCCAAAAAAAGAAACGGCTAGTCAAAGCTTATTAACTTAATTTCTGTGCTCAGCACATGTTGATTTTTTTTACAGATAAGAAAATTATTTAATATTGCATTATGAATATCTTCAAAACACTACCTTGCAGCTCACAAACACTGACGTATATACTAATAACCATGATTTTCAATCACCTCTCATTCACTATTCAGCATAATGGTTTAACCAGCACACTTTTCTCCCTTCTGATAATGTTACAAAAACCGTATTTATCATAGCTTCCATGTCTACAAAGAAAAAATTACAAAACCTACAATGACCACATAAACAAAAAGTCTAGAAACTTTACTGCAATAATTACAGAAAAGATACTTACATGGACTAACATCTCTGTATCTGTTCCGATTTCTGTTTTCTGGGTATTTTGCAACTCTGTGAGGGTAGTCACTGGATTTATGTCGAATTTCCTTTAAAACATAAGAAACGCAATTTACTTGTAGCCAGTCAGCTGATTAAGATCAGTTTCTACTTATGCTATTGTAAGACTTTCAAGCTTACTAATTAATCAGGGCCATTAATAATTAACATTTTAAATCAACCTTTACTACACCTAGTGTTATTTTCACTCAGAAAACACATGTATCATTCTTGGCCAAGCTGTTGCCATTAGATGTCCCCACATTTGGCTAACAACACCAAAGCAACACAGGCACTATCTCGTAAGCAACTGACGCAGCAGGATCAAACGGGAAAAAGCATCCAGCTATTTATTATGCTCAGAGCTTACCTCAGACTGCACATTATCTCCCACAGCAATAAGAGCCTCAGACAGAACTAACAGCAGTGTACTGCTAGCTCCTTTACATCAACTGGCAGCGTAAGTCCCCACAACAGTAAATGAACTAGTTTATTATTTTATGGCTGCTGTTAACAGCCGCAAGGTGATTCTTGGTGGTTTGATGGTTCAACCCATATAGCTGTAGTTAAACATGACCCGAGATGAAGGAACAATGCTAGACTGGGTCTAAAATCAGTTTTCACACACACACAATTCAGCCAGCACGAATTAAAAAAACAAACCAGATGCCAGATATAACATAAAGCATATTATACAAGAAAAACTTTCATTGCAAAAAAAGTGAAAATCAGTATTATTTATTCAGTCATTAATTCAGATTGGAGAGGAGCTTTGCAAGTCAGCATAAATATTCCAAGCTTCATGTGATTTTACCACAAGTCTTGGCAAATTCATGGAACCAAAGGGCAAATCTATTGTCAGGAAGTGTAACAAAAAACCCCCAATACCCAACTTTTTTTCTTCAGAGAACTTACACTTCTCAGGGCAAGCATGTGTTTCTTACATACCACTATCACAGAAAAATACCTTCTTAAGCAATTAAATGCAACTTAAAAATATCACTTGCTATTTTCCCTATGTTTCTAAACAGATCTGTATTTACTGGCTTTACTATAAAACAAATGTATTTAAGTACCCCAAGTAAAAACCCTGAGTTTGCAAAATCTACAAAATCAGAGAAACATAAAATTCTAATACAAAAAGCTTTATTAAAAATATTTTACAGCTTACGTGTAGTAAAATTAGGACATACATATACCAAGTTTAGAGATAACGTATTTGAAGCACAACTTTTACTAACTACAAGTTATGAAAGAGAATTTTTGTTTACATTCTTTTCCCTCATTTGTGAAAGAGCACTGTAATACGTCAAAAAGGCCAGGCTGGACAAGGATTTGAGCAACCCAGTCTAGTGTGAGGTGTCCCTGCCCATGGCAAGGGGTTGGAACCAGATGATCTTTGAAGTCCCTTCCAACCCAAACCATTTCATGAAAATACATACTGGTTCAAATAACTTCTGTAGTATTACAAGTTTACACATAAAGTCGATTTCATAGAACTGACACACAGACTACCGTTGCAAGTTAGTAATCTCGCTGTTTCTAGAGAAAAGGGCGCTTATTTCCGGAAAGATAATCGTGCAGGCCTGCCGCAGACGCCAAGCAGGCGAAGTGGGTGCCTAAGGAACCGCAGCGCAGCGGTTTCAGAGGCAGAGCCGCGAACGCAGGGCCGATGGCGAGACTCGGACGGATGGATACCATCAGGTATAACTTTCCACTCTGTCTGGAAACTGCGGAGAAAGCACCCACACCGGGCTCAGACCACGGCGCCCGGATAAACCCCCGGCGTCTAAGCCCCCGCTGCCCAACACTCAGCTACGGATAACCCGACCGCCCCGAGCCCGCGCTGGCGCAGTACACCCCGCCATCCCACGGCGCCTGCGCCCTCCCCGCCCGGAAAAGCGACGGCCACCCGCCAGCGCGTGCGCAGCGCCTGCCCGCAGTTTCGCTGCGTGCACCTGAAAACCGAGCCGAGGCCCTGCAACTTCCGTTCCCCGCTGAGACGCGCGTACCGGCAACGGCGCTGGCGACTGACGGCCCCCTCCCCGCTGCCCGCCGGCTGAGGGCAGAGCCGGAGCGACCTCCTTTGCTCACCAGATAACGCGCCTGCCAGTCGTTAGTGGCTTCGATCTCTTGGAACTCCCGCTCGATGATGGCAAGCATGGCGGCGGCCAGCGCGCGAGCCCGTCCGGAGGCCGGCACACTCCCGACCCCTCTCGCGCTGCCGGCCACACGCGAGCGGCGAGCGCGCACATACGCTTTCAACGGGCCCCGCCGTCTCCGGTGCCAGGCGCATGCGCGGCCCCGCCTCCGCCCACCGAGGGCTGCCGAGACCACGCCTCCGGGGAGGAGGCGGGAAAGCACCTGGTGTGACGTCACGGGGCGGGGGCGAGGAGGAGGGGCCGGGGCTGCCCTCAGGTAACGCAAGGGTGGGGTTGTGCTTCTCTTGCCCGCCGCCGAGAGAAAGATGAGATCGGTCGCAGAGCGGCTGGCGGCCGCGTGTGTTCCCAGCGCCATGGAAGGGGCCAAAGGCTTGCAGACCGCCGTGAAAGAGGTAGCGGTTACAGCCAGCAGTGCGGCCCACCGCCCGGCCCTTCTCAGCGTGGTGATGGCCGGGGAAAGGCTGCCTTCCTGGAGCTGCTGCTTTTAAAAAACGTGTGAAACTGCTGCAGTGTGTCCAGAGGAGGCCACGGAGACCATCAGCTTGCTGGAGCACTTCTCCTGTGAAACGAAGATGAGAGAGTTGGGGTTGTTCAGCCTGGAAGAGAGAAGGCTCCGGAGGAAACCTTAAAGCAGCTTCCAGTACCTAAAGGGGCCTGCAAGAAATCTGAAGAGGGACTTTTTACAAGGGCATCTAGTGACAGGACAAGGAGGAATGGCCTTAAGCTCAAAGAGGGTAAATTTAGATTAGATATCAAGAAGCTCTTCCCTGTGAGGGTGATGAGGCACTGGCGCAGGTTGCCCAGAGAAGTTGTGGCTGCCCCATCCCTGGCAGTGTTCAAGGCCAGGTTGGATGAGCTTTGAGCAGCCTGGTCTACTGGAAGGTGTTGCTGCCCATGGCAGGGGGGTTGGAAGTGAATGATCTTTAAGGTCCTTTCTGACTGAAACCATTCTATAAAATAGGGGTGTGTCAGACAAATCACAGCAAGGTTTGTCATCTCAAAAGCAGAAATGCAGAATGCAATAGCCCACCGCAATTGCTTGAAAAAGAAAGTGCCTCAGGAAACAGCTTCAAAGACGTTTAGCAAAATTAAAGGTCACAGCTTTCAGCAAGGGCTGCATTGCTCGAGCTGCGGGAAAATCTGCTGTACAGCTCCACGTAACGGAAGGGTGCCTGTAAGCCCTTCAGGTAGGCAAGCTAGGGTGCTTCATACCTCAACACCGATCCCTGGTTAGCTTACGGCGACTTAAAAGTGCGTGGTGTTAACTAACTAAGACCGCGAAGGGGCAGAGGTTAAAGCGCCAAGCTCCCTCCTCACACGTAGCTGGCAGCCCTGCCGCTGGCGCAGCCACCGCCTCTCCCCAGCTTAGCTGCCTGTCCCGGACCTCACTCAGGACTCTCCCCTGCCCCTAACAAGCTCCCTCACGAACTGGGAAGTTTCACCGGGAACATGTTCACGTGCTCTCGGGCGCCGCTTTCAACTACTGCCGCCGCCGGTTGATCCCGCCCCTCTCCAGCCCTCAAGCGGTTAGCCCCGCCCCTCTCCAGCCCTCAGGTGGTTAGCCCCGCCCCTCTCCAGCTCTTTAGCGGTTGGCCCCGCCCTGCCGCCTCTGCCCGAAGTGCTCTGTGGTGCGGTGGCTGGGCCGCGCTGATCCCTCCCTTAGCCCCAAGCCTCCTCAGAATGCCCTGCAAGTGGGCTCGTACGCGCGTGCCGGTGTTGAGCGTGGCACCTGAAGCCCCCGTGGTTACCTGCGCATCGCTCCCCTGCCCGTGCCGCACTGCGGGCTGTCACCGAAGCCCCGAGCAGCAGCTGACTCTGTGGCGCAGGCTGGGCAGCTGGTGATGTTTGGGAGCAACTGCAGACGCGTAACATAAGGAAGAAAGGGTGTCATTCCGTCGGTAAGCTGCCGATGAGGTAGCGTGCCAGCCACCACGAAAGCAGCACAGTGCAAAGGCCGCAGTAGCAAAGGGCAGCCGGGGATGGTGCCTGGCACAAGCCTTCCCCACACCACGCCTAAAGGCCAAAAGTTGTGTGCTGGAGAAACCTGGCCTCAGTGCTGGGTGAGTTGAGTTTACACTCCCCTCTGCTGTGGAGGTTCACAGCTAGAAAACAGCAACCAGGGTCACTCAGCATGACAAGAGGAATATATGTGTGCTTACACAGGTAAAGCTGCGGCTGCCCCAACCCTGGCAATGTTCAAAGCCAGATTGGATGGGGCTTTGAGCAACCTGGTGTCCCTACCTGTGGCAGGGGGACTGAAACTAGATGATCTTGAAGTGTGAGAAGATGTGCTGGAGTTCAAGGTCTGTCAGCTAAGGAGCACCCTGCTGTGTGTAGTGGCTGAGTGAACGCTGAGACGCTGGTGTGTTTTGAGAAGGATGAAAGAGCAGTGGTAGTTCTGATATACAAACACAAGAACATGTCTTCTGCCCTTCTAATTAGCAGTGTCACTCATGAAAAGCTTGTGCTTGTCATTGCTTATGGTATTTGGGGATATAGTTCATATGGAAAAACAAAGTAATGGTGTTAGGAGAGGGAGTAGCAATGTTTAGAAGCTGTAACAAATCAATGTCTAGAGACAGAGACAGCTCATGGAAAACTACAAGAAGTGTTTATTAACTGTGCTCTACAGCTGGCTTAGAAAAGCAGTAACTGGTAAACCAGGGAGTTTCTGGAGAAATTGACATTGTTTGCTTTTTGGTTGTTATTTTTTTCTGCAAATATGCTGAAAATGTTGTACCAGTTCTGTGGTTTTTGGGAACTGAGCCCAGGATAGGCCCGGGACTATAGTTATAATGGTCTATGGAGAAGAGCTGTATATACAACATCAATCAAGTACATTCATTAGAAAACTTTGTTCTATAGCTAATAATATATTCCAGTTCTGTATTAGCTGTTCAGCTGAACCCAGATGAACTGCTACATAAGCTCTTAAACCCTTGAGATAGCATGAGACATATGCAAAGCAGGATAATGGAGTTGCTGGAATGTGTGGTATATAATTTCTGTCTTTGTGTAAACACAAACAAGTAGCTATTGCTATGTTTCCTTATTAAAATGTCTGATAAGTTGAGAAACCCCTTGCTGTGCTGACTAAACAGTCACCCCTGGGTAGCTGGTATCATCTTCGGTTCTGATCTCAAAAATGGTTTGGTGCTCTTGCTCATTTGAATGAAAAAGAGCAATCAAGTTAACTTTAAATGGGTTTTGCACAGTGACCCAGGCCAAACAATTAACTTTAGTACCAGTCTGGAACGGACTAAGTGCTTGTTCCTCAGTATGTACTTTTTTTTTTGGTCATTCACTGGAATTACTTAAGTATCATTTATCAGAAATGATCTCGTTTGTGCTGCTTTTCTGAGGACCATTTTGGATATTGGTAGAGGAAGAACAAATTCTTCCCTGAGGTGGTTTTGTTCACAAATACATTCCCTATCAATCTTAGCTGTTAAGGAAGAGAGCTGTAATGTGCTTAAGTTTGCCACAATGTGAAAAGATAAGAACATTTAAGCCTTACAGCCCAAGGCCTAAAGTAGAAGATGCTCCCTTCCCACACGATGTGGATAGGTCTGGAAACCCCAAAGGGCTGGACACTCCCCTGGCATCTGATGGAGAGCAAGATAAGCTGAAGGAAGAGGTCCAACAGTCAGGACAAAACAGGTTTCATTTCTTCTGTGCATTTACAGTGGAGTCTTCCTATTTCAGACTTTTGGGGACTGCGTTCCTTGTTTAAATGAGCATTAAAAATTTCTACTACTGGGAGTGGGTGCCAGTGCAAATACCTGTCCTCAGCTATATTGCTGATTTCCTCCCCCTACTGAAAACTGTATTTTGGCATACAAGAAAAGAAGAAAAAACTTCAAAACATACATAGCAAATTGCAAATTCTTGTACCAGCAACAACAGCAGAAACACAAGGAGCCTTAACAGGTTTGCATTCAGCTAAGGAAGCATGTCTCATTAGTCACAGGTCCACAACAGTGGGATTCTAGTGTCCAGTGTCTCTTTAAAAGTGGCTATGTAGCAAAAGTGATGAAATTATAGAAGCTGTGATTAGCCTTTGAAAAGAAGGACAACACACCTGAGCCCAGACTAAATGATTGCCAAAACTGCAGTTTGGAGTGCTGGGCAGAAGAAATTCACAGCTAAGGAACGAAGGAAAGTTTAAGGTCTATTAAGGAAGTCTGGTTTATAGTCCAGAGATCTGTGCCAGTGTGTATGGTGCTGGGCTCCTGTGGTGAAGCTGAAATAATTGTGGAGTGTGAAAAGAAAGCAGCAACTGGCAGAAATGCTGTCACAAGTGAGTGGACACTAGCCAGCAGAAAAGGGAACCAGCCAGGATGTCTCGTGGGTACAACAACTTCTGGCTCTGCTGTGGCTTTGTGAAGCAGCCCTTCCAGCAACCTAGGCTGGGGTGTGCAGCCAGCCACAAAACCTAACGCCTGTGAGTCAGTGCAGGGGATGTGTGGTATGGTGACAGGAAGAGAAGAGCCAGTTGGCAAGAGAAAGATGACTCCAAGTTATTTTTTATTGCTTGTAGAGAGGATTTTGCTTGTTGGGGGTGGCTTGTATATGTTACCTGGTTTTCCACCTCTCTTTCCTTTTCACCCCTAGCTACAGTGACATTTATTAAAATCACAGTTTGTAAGTGAGAAAGTCTAATTCAGTAGGTGTTAAAAGTGGCCCAGTGTCATCCCACGTCCCAGGTTAGAAGGTCTTTTTTCGCTAGAAACTGTATCTGTAGAAACTACCTGTAGCTGACACAAAGTTTTCACATTTAAAGTTTGCTGAGAGTTGCATTTATTTGGAGATGACCAGTTATTAGGGTTTACAGGCTACGAAAGCTGGGGCTGTTCAGTCTGGAGAAGAGAAGGCTGTGTGGAGACCTCATAGCGGCCTTCCAGTATCCGAAGGGGGCCTATAGGGATCCTGGGGACGACTCTTTATTAGGGACTGTAGTGATAGGACAAGGGGTAATGAGTTTAAACTTAAACAGGGGAAATTCAGGTTAGATATAAGGAGGAAGTTCTGTACTGTGAGGGTGGTGAGGCACTGAAACAGATTGCCCAGAGAAGTGATAAATGCTCCATCCCAGGCAGTGTTCAAGGCCAGGTCGGACAGAGCCTTGGGTAACATGGTCTAGTGTGAGGTGTCCCTGCCCATGGCAGGGGGGTTGAAACTGGATGATCTTAAGGTCCTTTCCAATCCTAGCTATCCTATTATTTTATGAAAATTGTTTTCCTCACAGGCTGAAAAGGGCTAGTACATGCTTAGACCATTTGTAATCTCACAGTTACTGTTTCAAAGCATCACCTCACATTGCTGTATAATGGTTAGAAAGGTTAGAAAACTGCAGTTCTGGAAACAGCTTTATGTTGCTTGGAGAGTCTTTAATTCACATTCTTTCACATTTTGAAATCATGTTATCATGATCTTGTAACTTTTTTGTAGCACTTGTAACTTTTCTGTATGGTTTAGTGGATTGCATGCTCTGTTATCTTCATCTGCATTCAAGCTTATTTTCCAAATTATAGAATGAAGTTAATTCTTTGAATTACAGCTGAAAACATTGCAATGCATGACTCATAGCACTGTTATTTGCTAGGAGAAGTTCTTGTAAGAAACTACTGCTTTGGCAGAAGAAGACTATAATGAAGAATATTGATAAATGTTTCTGTTATAAATTCGTGTTCTCAGTTTTATGTCTCAGTTTTCCTTTGGGTTTCCCAGCACCTGAACGAAATCATTGTGCCTATTTTCGTGGGTATAAAAATCTCCAAATTGTGTTTCCCCTCTTTCTCCCAAGTAGTTTGAAATAAAGTAATAAAAGCCTTTTTGGCAATGGTATTTGAGCTTGTAATCCATTTTGCAATGTATGTTTCTGCATTAGACAACCTGAAGTGCCAATAACAGGAAGGTTTTCTTTTACTGCTAGCAGTAATAATGAGTTAAAAAATCTTATTGTTACTCGCTTCATAGAAACTTTAATTTACCATGTGGTGGTGAGGCTTCAACATATATTACAATAATTATTCCTGTCTTCCCTGTGCTAGTGGAGATAGAACTGTGTAAGATTTGTGCTACCTTTGCCTGATTTTAAGCTGATATTAATATATCTGTTTTCATACAATTTCCCGTAGAAGCTCGTCCTATTGAGATAATCAGCAGCCCTGTAGGAGCCACATTCTCTGAGTCATGGTTTCAGTGACAGGGTTCCACAGATGTGTGGGCTGGTTTTGTCTGCTGAGATGTCCTTTGGTATGTTAGACAGAGCAAGGTGTATACCCTTGTGTCACTGTGCAAAGGCATTGAATCTTTTAAGGATTGTAGAATACCAGATGAGAGATTGCACAGCGGCATTTACTTGGCAAGGCAGGACTGCAACCATCAACACACCTGTTTTTTTACCCTCCAAGTAAATCAGAAAGCAAGTAGGAAAATAGGTTTTGCCTGTAGGTGGCAAAAAGCCATGAAGAAATGTGAGGTTTTTTTCAGGCAATCCTAACGAAAACGTGCATGTGACATTTTCGTGGTTTAAGCTCGGTCAACCAGTAACTCAGAACCACACAGACTCTCACTCCCCACCTTCCTCCATCCAGCTCCCGGCGGGATGAGGAGGAGAATTGAAAGAATGTAACTCCTTCGGGTTGAGATAAGAACAGGCCAGTAACTAAGGTATAACACAAACCACTGCTGCTGACACCAATAATGATAATGATAAGGGAAATAACAAGGGAAGAGAATACAACCACTCACCACCCACTGACCGATACCCAGCCTGACTGAGCAGTGATCTC